>JAHRHZ010000049.1:2776506-2821346 GCA_024137785.1 Ginglymostoma cirratum | reverse complement strand
AAAAATTTTTCTGATGAAGGGTCTAGGCCCGAAACGT
The DNA here is from genome assembly GCA_024137785.1 of Ginglymostoma cirratum. Taxonomy (NCBI): domain Eukaryota; kingdom Metazoa; phylum Chordata; class Chondrichthyes; order Orectolobiformes; family Ginglymostomatidae; genus Ginglymostoma; species Ginglymostoma cirratum. The sequence goes on along the minus strand of JAHRHZ010000049.1, from coordinate 2,821,309 downwards.
CAAGTTTTCCTGCTCCTATGATGCTGCTTGACCTGCTGTGTTCATCCAGCCCCATGCTTGTTATCTCGGATTCTCCAGCATCTGCAGTACCTTTTATCTCTCAACTACAGGCCAAACATTGTTTGAAAAATATTGGAATTGACTATCAAGGAAGTAATAGCAGGACATTTATAAAATCATAACCCGAACGAGCAGAGTCAGAGTGGCTTCATGAAAGGGAAATTGCGTCTGACTAATTTATTACCATTTTAGAGGAAGTACCAACCAGATTGGATAGAGGGAGCCAGTAGAAGTGTTGTATTTGGATTTCCTGAAGGCATTCAACAACTTACCTCACAAAAGGTTAAGTCATAAGATAAGAGCCCATGATGTTGGAAACAGCGAGTGGGCATAAGAGGTTCTTTTTCAGGTTGGCAAACTGTAACCATTGGGATTCCACAGGGACCAATGCTGGGATCGTAACTTTTTACAATATATTAATGACTTGGAAGAAAGAAGCAAATATACTGTAGCAGACGACAGTATGATAGATGGAAAGGTAAATTGAGAGAGGGATACTAACAGTTTACTGAGATATTGATTGGTTAAATAAGTGGGCTAAAAGTTGGCAGAGTACAATGTGGGAAAATGTGAAGTTGTTCATTTTGGAAGGAAGAACAAAACAACGGAGTCGTATTTAAATTGAGCAAAACAACAGAAAGCTGCAACACAAAGGCACTTGGGGGTACTTGTGCACAAAACACAGAAAGCTAGCATGCAAATGCAGCAGATAATCAGGAAGGTTAATAGAATATTGGCCTTTATTTCAAGGGGGTTGGAGTATCAGAGGAGAGAAGTCTAACTACAACTGTACAAGGTGCTGCTGAGACCACATCTGGAGTACTGAGAGCAGTTTTAGTCCCCTTATTTAAGGAAAAGTATTATTTCATTGGAGGCAGTTCAGAGAATGTTCAGGAGGAACATTCTGGTATGGAGGGATGGTCTAATGAGCAAAGGTTAGAGAGGTTAGGACTGTATTCAGTGGAATTTAGAAGAATGAGAGGTGACCTCATTGAAACATATAGGGCTCTTAAGGGGCTTGACGAGGTAAATGCTGAGAGAATTATTACCCTCATGGAAAAGGTTAGGACCACAAAGCATATTCTCAGAATAAAGTGGCATCAAATGAAGACTGAGATGAGGAGGAATTTCTTCTCTCAGAGGGTTGGAAATCTTTGCTATTCCTTGCCACAGATGGCTTTGGGAGCAGAGTCCTTGTGTATATTCAAGGCTGAGATAGATAGATTCTTGATGAGTAGGGGAATCAAGGGTTATGGAGAAAGGGCAGGAAAGTGGACATGAGAAATGTTGAATCAGCCATGATCTTTTTGAATGGCAGAGCAGGCTCTTGGGACTGAATGGTCTACTACTGTTCTCATTTCATATGGTCTTATAGACCTCAAACAACAGCGGAGTGAAAAACTGCATCAGTATTTCACGTCAGCGATCTTTCATCAGTTTCAATGGGAATTCACAGACCTGAGACATTCGCTGTACTTCTCTATCCACAGGAATTCTCTTTCTGTGTTGATGTTGAAAATGATCTGATAATGGTTATATCTGTGAAGTGGTTATGTCAACCTTCAGATTTCTCAGTGGAAACCTGGCTCCTTCATCCACAACTGAGAGTGGATTTAAACAGTGCATCAAACCAGTTTACACTTTAAATGCAGTGAGACCTAAATTTATCTAAAATTCATTAGAATATCTGGGAGCAAATGGAGGGGTGACAGTTTTGGGATAGCCTATTGCAGGCAGAGACATGTCAATTCCTACTGGCCTGTCACTGATGGGGTGAGGAGGTGAAGAAAGGCTTCCAAAGTGAACAATGTCCATATTCTGATACTCAGATAGGGCCTATTGTAGAATCAACACAGGTACACCAGGTCTTAGCAACTGTAGCTCAGCAACTGAATGAACATAAGAGATACCTGAAAGCTTAAGACAAGGAGCAGTGAGGATAAATGTGGAAATTATTTTCCAAATGAATTCTTGACACAGTAACTTTTGATGGCAACTGCTTATACAAGTCAGCAGATTTCTACCAAAATTTCCGACCACTTTTCCCTTGGCATTATGTTCCCAATTTGCAAAAGTGTCAGTATTCCCAGACTTCACCTGTGTAGACATAAACGCAGTATCATGAAAAATATTATCATCGTATTGTTTGACTTCATGCGTTTAGAAATTCAAACTGTTTCACAATGCTGGGAGTTTAGTTATTAATTTTCAACATATTATTAGTTCATAAGGGTTTGAAATCTGCTGCTGCTGAGTAAGGTGAGCAAGGAAGATAACTATTGAAGTAGCTTGTTCATGACATATGGCTTTTCACATCTGCACAATATTAAAGGGAGGTGAAAGGTGTTGGTAGCCAGTGAGAGCCCGTATGTCATTTTAGGGAAGCTCCACCTACTACTGTTACTCAGACACTTGAGGTGCCACAATGAGCCTTCCCTAAGTTCTCTGTTCTGTGATCCCACCTGCTGACAGCTGTCAGATAATCAGAGGTCAGCAGCTCTATTTTGTGTACGTGTGTGTGATAGTTCCTCAGAAGAGGGAAGACATTTATTTATGGCAAAAACCTGAATGTGACGTCTTTTAAACAGCTGCTGCACTGCAGCTAGCACATGGCTCTGGCTGACCAGAATCCTGTTACACTTTCACCACCTGGCATTGGCATATGGGAAGAATTTACAGCTTGGTAATTAATATGATTGGTTGTGTTATGAAGCACTTGTCCATTGGCCATCAAGTCTTGAGGTGAGACCTGAACCCAGAGCTTCGGGGCCAGAGGTAGGGATGCTACCAGCACAGCACAAGACTTCCTCTACAGCTCTAATGAGTAGAGAGGTACTGGCTACTGCTGGTATGTTACCCACCTGAGGACTAGCATCAGCAAGCCACAGTTGGGTGCGATGGCAGGAGGGGTTTGTAAGTGGGGATCAGAGAGGGCAGCATCTTCCTGATGTTCCCATCCCCCAATTAGGCAATGAGCACCTTTGAACAAAGGAAACCTCCCCAGTTCATCTCCCCAGCTGGCCAGTGTGAGTTTGTTTGTTGTAGCCCCTGCACGGCAAGAAACCCCTGCCTACTGCTGGCTTAATAGATACAGTGGTATTCTGAGGCCTTTATGTGGGCATTAATTGTCCTCAATAACAAGCATGGGGCTGGATGAACACAGCAGGTCAAGCAGCATCAGAGGAGCAGGAAGGCTGACGTTTCGGGCTTAGACCCTTCTTCAGAAATGGTGGGGGGGAAGGGGAATCTGAAATAAATAGGGAGAGAGGGGGAGGCGGATAGAAGATGGATTGAGGAGAAGATAGGTGGAGAGGAGACAGACAGGTCAAAGAGGCGGGGATGGAGCTAGTAAAGGTGAGTGTAGGTGGGGAGGTAGGGAGGAGATAGGTCAGTCCAGGGAGGACAGACAGGTCAAGAGGGCAGGATGAGGTTAGTAGGTAGGAGATGGGGGTGGGGCTTGAGGTGGGAGGAGGGGATAGGTGGGAGGAAGGACAGGTTAGGGAGGCGGGGATGAGCTGGGCTGGTTTTGGGATGCGGTAGGGGGAGGGGAGATTTTGAAGCTTGTGAAGTCCCAAGCGGAATATGAGTTGCTGTTCCTGCAACCTTCGGGTAGCATTGTTGTGGCACTGCAGGAGGCCCAGGATGGACATGTCATCTGCGGATTGGGAGGTGGAGTTGAAATGGTTCGCAACTGGGAGGTGCAGTTGTTTAGTGCAAACTGAGCGTAGGTGTTCTGCAAAGCGGTCCCCAAGCCTCCACTTGGTTACCCTGATGAAGAGGAGGCCACAACGGGAACAGCAGATGCAGTATACCACATTAGCAGATGTGCAGGTGAACATCTGCTAATGTGGTATACTGCATCCGCTGTTCCTGTTTTGGCCTCCTCTACATTGGGGAAACCAAGCGAAGGCTTGGGGACCACTTTGCAGAATTCCACATCAAGCAGAAAAAGAGACCAAAATTTTATACACTATTGTAAGTGCAGCCTCATCAAAGTTCTTTACAACACTTCCTGCAAAACATCCTTAATTAACTTTTATTCTCCACAAGCTCACATGCTGTAGGTACAAGAAAAGAAATGCTTTTCTTACAATCTGTAATGCAAAATCTATATTAAGACAGCAGCTTATTTCTGTTAAAGTGAGAAGGACCAAACATATGAGAAATTAGTCTATGTGATCAAAGTACATCTGAGGTAGTGGTCGCTGTTACTATGGGATATTGTAGAGAAAGCAAACAGCCGGCAGAAAGGAGAAAACTGTCTGCAACATGTAACTTCGGTGGATTTTGCAACGGTACAATAATTTGGGGATTGAAGGTAGCATCATAAAGAGGAAACTTGATGACTGACTCACTTCTGTGAAAACTCTTGAAGCAGCAACTGTACTGGAGACTGCTTTCAGGTATATCACAGGAAGTAATGGCCACGAGTAAAAAAATCAACTATGCGGGTGCTGTGGTTGATAAAGAAAATCATTGTCCAGATTGCTGTTTGTGTAAAATGAACGAGTATTATAATTGGATTTTCCTGTCAATTCTTACAAGGGCAAGGGCCAACATGAAATCATTAAACCTGCTTGGATGGAAAATACTAACATGGAATTGAATATTGGGGTTGCAGTAACTATTACGCTAACACAATGAAAAATATCAGAAAATTTCCATACAAAAATGAATATTTTGTTTATTCGGAGAGCTCAATGCAGTGTGTGGAAAAAATAGTCTAAGTAAGATATGACTTCCAGACAAAAACAGTTTGTAAATGAAGTTACTAGGTAAAGATTCCTCATTAAAGGCATTGAGTGAATAATGACGTTGAGATCGATGATCAGCCCTGGCATGGAATGATGGAACAAATTCGAAGGGATGAATGGCCTACTCCTGCTCCAGTATTTCTATGAGCTGAATGTCACCAGAAATCGGCTAGGTGTCATTTTCGGTGGGTTTCGTGAAGCATTTCTATCCATGAACCCCAGTGAGTTTTCTTACATGATCTTCCCATAGGACCATAACAAATAGGAATGGGGTAGGCCATTCGGCCCATCAAGCCTGCTTCTTCACTCAATAAGACTGTGGCTGATCTCATATCCACTTTCTCCATGACCTGTGATTCCCCTCAGAATTTATCTATCTCAACTTTAAATACAAACAAGGACTCTGTCCACACAGCATTCTGGGGCAAGAAATTCCAAACACTCACAACCCTTTGAGAAGAGAAATTCCTCCTCATCTAGGTCATAAATTGGTACCCTTTTATTCTGAGACTATGCCCTCTGGTCCTAGACTCTCCCATGAGTGGAAATGTCCTCTTAGCACTTACCCTGTCAAGCCCCTTAAGAATCCTATATATTTCAATAAGATCACCTCTCATTCTTCCAAACTCTAATGAGTAGATGCCCAACCTGTTTAGCCTTTATTCATAAGACAATTCATCCACACCAGGGATTATCTTTATGAACCTACCCTGAACTCAAATGAAATATCTTTCCTTAAATAAGGGGACCAAAACTGCTCCTAAACTACCTCATTAACTATCACAATGGCACGCTGCTTGTCGTATTCTCCCACTCACCACAAGTAGAAGTATTGGCCACTGCCATGACCTCCCTGGATTTCAGGTGCCATTGCAATGTTTAAATCTTAACCATGCACTCAGTGTAGCACTGGCATTCTGCAGCTTGCCCTGGTCATATTGGACCTGCTAATGCTGAAGAGGGGCTACAGGCATTCACTGCACGTGAAAAGTGCTCTGGGATTTTGGTGACTGATGGAGGTCTGGAGGAATGAGTAGTGATCTGGAGTCACCCAAGGTACCACTCCAACTTTCACTCTGCAAGTTGTTAGCATCTAGTTTCAATCCAAAGGGTGGGAGAATGGGAAACTGCATTTCAGTGTTAGGAGATGATGATGTAATAACAAGGATGTTAATTCATAGTAATATACCTCTCACTGCTCACTGGTGAGAGTCTCATCTCACTGAATTTTACCAGGCTTGCTTTCAGTTGCAGTGTCCTGAAGGATGTTTACACTCTGCAACTACAAAAACACAGCAAAGACTTCACACAAAAGCTGCATTTTGGTTGAGCATCTGTTAAACACATATTTCCAAAAGCTGAGGAGACAATTAGTATATATCTCCACGGAACTCAGTGAATCTTGGACCAGCTCCTGTTACTGGAAGACAAGTGTCAAAACATCTGCAAAAATCTCAAAGCAATTTTCAGTATTTATATGAATGTGATCTCTGAATAAAGTAGTTCACTTGCTCACTGCTATAGTGTTCCCTAGAGTTTTATTTCGTTCTTTCATTGTTAACAAGCTTGGTATTTGACCAATAAAGAAGAAGGTTGAAGCAATGACCCCTTTCCACGCTACAACAAACAAGAGATGCAATCATTTCTGTGTCCAGCCATTGATTACCAGAACATTTTTTCAAACGTGTCTCGTATCCATTAAATAGCATGTCATGTAAAGTTTTAATAGCAAGTGCAAAATGGCTGTAACAGTGAAACCTTAACTTCCCACTGATTTTATCTGTTGCTGAATGCCAATTTGGTATGGGAGATTGGCCATCATCCTGTCTCCTTGAATCAAGCAATCGTATTCACCACCTCTGCACTAATTTTTTCTGATGACAATTATTTACTGCATTGGAAACACTTGTAAAAGTAAAAATAAGTGCACATCATTTCAGACATTGTTTGTTATTGACTCTGATCTTTAGTACTTAGCTGTCATATTCTCTTGGAATTATGAAACATCTGTCTTAGCATCAGTAAGAATTCAAAAGCAGGCTATTTAGCTATCAGCTTTTAAATATGCTATTAAAATTAAATTAAATGCCAGTGTAGGTTTTTTGTTTGTCCCAACCACATGCATCACTCTTATATGCACACTTCCATGTATCCTTAAAGCTTTGATCATCACAATTTCTTTTTACTGAGCGGAGGTACTCCCTTCCCATCATGATCAATGATAGGCATCAGGCAATAGCACATGGCTCTGTACAATATGGTGAATGGCTTCCCACATGATAGGGTTTTCCCAACGGAACTACAACCGTATAATAGTCATCAATTGAAAATAAGGTTACTTTCTGGATTTTGTTCCTGTGCCTGAATTCAAGAACCCTGTGATTCACGATGTGCAAGCCTCCTAGTATTGCTAGAATGAAAAGTTCTGCTAATGTGCATATGTTTAGTCTTTCATAGACAACAACATCGAAGATACTGTTCATGAGTATCAAGACTAATGGCTTGTCTTATTGTAAACACAGCAGAACCTAGTTCTGAGAATAGCTGACCCAATTATGATTAACAATACATGTTAATTTCATCAAGCTGGAAGTGATTTATTTGATTTATTTATTATCACATGTACTTGTTACATGTGTTTGTTGCAAATACAGTGAAAAGTGTTGTATAATGTCACCGCTCTCCAGGGCCCTCTTAAACCAAGGCATGGAATATAAAGGCAGAAAATAAGGAAATAAGTTTAAAAATTCAACTTTACAGTCCTTCTTGTTAAGAGCTTAGCCATGGGCCAGGATCCAGGCTCTTCCACCCCGATGCTGTGGCTAACACCAGCACGAAGCAGTCGGCCAATGTTGAGATCCGTTGCCACACCATCTGCTGCTGCAACAGAGTCACCATTCTTCAGTGCCATGACTCACGTGTTTCAGATTATCATTTTAAATGGTTTGAGGTAATTTTGATTGCAACAATCATTTAACAGTGATGACAGGTTTTTGAAAATTGGCCAACTTTAATGTCACTCAATTGATCTAAGCTTTTCAGTAGGAAAGTTGTACTTCATTATTATTACTTTATGACTATTATTTCTGTACCTGGGCAATAAAATTGAATTGGAAAAATTATGAAGATAGTTTGCACATTCAAAACTCCTTTAAAGGTATTTGAAGAGCTGACACCATACCTCAAAAGTTAGCTGCGCATCTTGGGAGTTATTGCACAATGTTCCCATCATTATCACTATGGCTTGGGCTCAGTTATTCACTGGGTAGAAGTTACAATCGACATTTTTAGATTTTTAAAGTTGATTTGTAAATATCATTGTGAGAAAGAAAGTTTACAATGGTAGATCATCAATTTTGAAGCAACATCATGTGAGAAAGAATATTACACTTGGATTTCTATAAAAATGTTCTGGAGGTACTGGAAACAAAAGTAGACTGTGATTACAGGAGGTTTGAATGTTTATTCAGGCATAACATTTTTTTCAATTCCATATTAAATTTATTAGTTACTAGTTGCAAGTTATGATGAAATGTTTGTCACGGTTTGTAATTTTTTTTTCAATAAATTATTTTGTGTAATTCTAGACCTCCTAGGAGTATTCCCAAAGAATTCAAAGAACTTCCTCCAGAACCAAGTCACATACGTAATTTCTCGGGACCTCACAATATCCTGCACTCTATGAACAAGCCATCAATAACACAGTCTGAAAGCAACGTTGGGTGTGTTAATTTCAATATGCTACTAAGTTAGCTAACTGGTTTATGACCTGAAGAAACATGCTACAGCAGCAGTTTAGCAAATACAATTGTTCAATGTTAATTAATAATTCACGTTTTCTTTTCAGATTACCAAAGAGCAAACAAAGTGAGGTTTGTGTTATTCATACATCCTTTCTCTTATTTCCTCTCAACTTTTCAAACTTTAGCAGTAAACATCACCTTACTTTCTTCAGGATCTGAATTGTAGGTTTGCCGCTTGAATTTAATAAAAGCCTCGCAGATCATTTCTTTTAATGTTTGCTTAGAAACAAAGATAATACTTACAATTTCATTTTGTCTTGTTTTCTTCATCAACAGGCAATCGCACAAAAAAATGGTAGGTACATTACAAAGAAAAGTAACACTTGAATGTTGGAAAGTGAATACAATGTATTTGCCATTATTTTGTTTTCTAAAATATCAGAAACATATGTCATTCTACAATAAAATAAAAATCTGTACAACATCATTACTAAAGAATTTTTAAATTATATTTTGTGGTATGTGTTGAAGAAGTGAAATTAAATTGTTTCAATTGACACACAAAGAATAATTCAATTCAGATTTAAGTTACTTCTAAAGCACAAGCTGATGAATATATGCCTGTGAAGGGTATTTCCTCCTTTGTAACTCTGGATGGGTTATACTAATGCTGAATCATATCATTCGACGTGGAAATGCCCCAGCCGCATTTCTAAGTTTGATAAACCAGACAATTTGTCAGGTTTATCAAATTGCATCGTTTACCCGGGCAACCTCTGACTGTATAGTGTCACCTGGTAAATGTAATTTGAGCAACTGGAAGTCTTCTCCCGGAAAGTACAGTTAGCTGACCTCATGGTCTATCTCACAAGATGGCAGAGATGGCAGGGTAGGGGGTGTTTGGGCTCCGGGGCCAGACCACTCCCTCTTACGTGACCTACTGCTCCTTCTTAATTTTGTATTATTTTCTTCATTTAACTTTTGAATCAAATTCATCTTTCCTTCCTTCTGCGGCTGCCGTGGTGCGGAGAGGTTGCGGGGAGCTGTTGAGTGGTAGATCTGGCCCATTCCTCATGGCCCTGGCAGTCACAGCTTGAGCAACAGCTTCAGCATTGACGAGTTAGGGTCCGTTCCTTTCCTCTCGTGTTTCGGCTAGGTCTGTAACGTAGGCGGATTAAATGATCCTTCAGTCCTTAGGAGTTAATTTGGACAATCCTGTCTATCCTCAGAATTTGAAAATAGCGCCCAGACCTCAAGAGCTAAAGTCAGTGAAGTTGTGGATAGTGCGGAAGGATGTTGCAGGTTACAGAGGGACATAGATAAGCTGCAGAGCTGGGCTGAGAGGTGGCAAATGGAGTTCAATGCGGAAAAGTGTGAGATGATTCATGTTGGAAGGAGTAACAGGAATACAGAGTACTGGGCTAATGGTGAGATTCTTGGTAGTGTGGACGAGCAGAGAGATCTCGGTGTCCATGTGCATAGATCCCTGAAAGTTGCCACCCAGGTTGACAGGGTTGTTAAGAAGGCATATGGTGTGTTAGGTTTTATTGGTAGAGGGATTGAGTTTTGGAGCCTGAGGTCATGTTGCAGCTGTACAGAACTCTGGTGCGGCCGCACTTGGAGTATTGCGTACAATTCTGGTCGCCGCATTATAGGAAGGATGTGGAAGCATTGGAAAGGGTGCAGAGGAGATTTACCAGGATGTTGCCTGGTATGAAGGGAAGGTCTTATGAGGAAAGGCTGAGGGACTTGAGGCTGTTTTCGTTAGAGAGAAGAAGGTTAAGAGGTGACTTAATAGAGACATACAAGATGATCAGAGGATTAGATAGGGTGGACAGTGAGAGCCTTTTTCCTCGGATGGTGACGGCTAGCACAAGGGGACATAGCTTTAAATTGAGGGGTGATAGATATAGGACAGATGTCAGAAGTATATTCTTTACTCAGAGAGTAGTAAGGGCATGAAATGCCTTGCCTGCAGCAGTTATAGACTCACCAACTTTAAGGGCATTTAAATGGTCGTTGGATAAACATATGGATGATAATGGAATAGTGTAGGTTAGATGGGCTTCAGATTGGTTTCACAGGTCGGCGCAACATTGAGGGTCGAAGGGCCTATACTGCGCTGTAATGTTCTATGTTCTAGCTGGGGCAGTCTCCAGGCAGTGGCAGTGGCTGGAGTATCAGTAGCGGCTTTGGCAGAGATGACGTTCTGAGTCCGGTCCATGATAGTGGGGTTTGCTTCAGCGTGCTTCCTCCTTGCAACATCAGGGACAGCCTTGGCAGCTATGAATGTGGCTGTGTCCCCTAGTCACTTAAGAAATCAAGAAGCCATGGATGGAACAAAAAATGAAATTTGTGTTAACTTTAAATGCATTATTTCCTTTGTAATTTATGTAATTAAAATGGCGCCAGATTAATTATGGCGACTTATACAAATTTTACTGTATTTTCATAAATACATGTAACAATACATCGCTATCCTACACAAACAGTGAGTTTGCTAAGGCCCAAGTGATCTCATTTGGTCATGTATTGATGCATACAGCCCATGGCTGCAAAGGTAGAAGGAGTAACACTGTTTCCTTTTCCCACAACAAACCAGGAAATCATGAGGTTCTTGGGAATGTATGGATTAAACCAAACGTTCATCCCAAACTTCAATACAGATGTTGTGCCAGTGACAGACCTAAATACAGAAAAAAGCAAAGGTAGCATAGACTGAAAATGACCAACTGCCTTTGAAAAGCTAAGGCAATTTTAATAAGCAAACTTGTTCTTGAATATCCAAAATTTCACAAAGCATTTTATATAGTTATCAATGTGAATGACAAAGAGATAATGGCTGTCCTCTTTTAGGGAATAGAAAGGTCAATCAAAAATCTAACAAAAGTGAAAAAAAACTAGACAAACATCAGAACTTATTACCGTAACAAAACAAAAATGGATACTCTTGTTTTACTAGTACCTCTCAAATACTTTGAGATACAGAGATAACAAGGTGTGGAGCTGGATGAACACAGCAGGCCAATCAGCATCATAGGAGCAGGAAAGCTTGATGTTTCGGGCCTAGACCCTTCATCAGAAATGGGTCCTCACCCTCAACATCTTCTCTTTCAATTGCCCATTTCTGATGAAGGGTCTAGGCCCGAAACGTCAAGCTTTCCTGCTCCTATGATGCTGCTTGGCCTGCTGTGTTCATCCAGCTCCACACCTTGTTATCTCGGATTCTCCAGCATCTGCAGTACCTATTATCTCTGATACTTTGAGATACATGTAGGACTACAGTCTATCCAGATCAGAACGCATTAACTTTTATGGAAAAGCAAGGACGAGGGTTAAAATATTTGTTTCAACTTGACTGGGGTGCACTAGTGGGTCTGACCATTCTCATGTGGACTAGGGGGACTAAGTTCTTGTGTGTCTGCTCACCTAAGTTCAAGTGTTAGCATGCTGTGACCTTCACAGTCAAAAAAAAATCCTCTAGGCACTTGTGTTGGAGGTAAAATTTATTCTCTCAGTCTGACTGTTAGCAGCTAACTAGCTAGCAATCCAGGCAAAAGGAAACAGGGTGACAAAGGGACCCTCCTTCAGTCTGAATGCTGGTGTCCAACTATCCACTCTTCACAAACAAGTCAGGGACTATTCTATATATCTGTATTCTTTTAACTTTTATCTTTTCGGAATCACTTCTATCTATGTTTTTATTATACCTATATTTTCTGTGTTTTGTCATTAATAAACTCGGACTTTGTTAACTCAAGAAAGCCTGAATAAATTAGCTTCTTTCAAAAGTTTCCTTGGATCTGGGAAAAGGATATTGACAAATGAAGTGATCCATTTTTAAATTAACTTTGTTGCATTCAAATGAGAAGGTGGATGAATAAAAAAAGTAAAGCCAGTTCATCCCTCCTCAGATAACAAGGTGTAGAGCTGGAAATTTCTGAAAAAGGGTCTAGGCCCGAAACATCAGCTTTCCTGCTCCTCTGATGCTGCTTGGCTTGCTGTGTTCATCCAGCTCTGCACCTTGTTATCTCAGATTCTCCAGCATCTGCAGTTCCTACTATCTCATCCCTCCTCACCTGGGTGCTGCACAAACAATAACAAATTGGGGAACCTTGTTCGGAGCTGGACGTAACAACACAAAAGTTCAAAAGTTCTCCATCATTTACCATACCTGGTCTCCGGTCAATTCTTTTTGTTACATTGTTTTCAAGTTTGGAAACAGAGAAGGTGTTGTATATTGCTCCATCTAGTGGTCTCTCAGAGAATTGAAAAACATACGTACTTCGCAATGTATATTGTATGAGGATGTGTTATGCTTCACTGTAACACCCTCTTTGTCACTGGCCTATAGCTACCCTTGTCAATACTCACACGTTAATTGTGTGACTGGTAATTATGGAAGTAGGAGAAATTGCAGAGAAATAAAATTGGTCCACAAGTTGTAAAGAGATAGACTGGGGAACAAATGTTATGATACGAGTTTGCAGACTGTTGTCCCAGAAAATGGCTAGTTCCTGTTCAATAGAAAAATACAGTGCTGGAATATAGGCAAGGCATTCGCCATGCAAGAAGAAAGCAGAATTTGAAGATACATCATTATTGTCAACACACAGATTAATGCCAGTTCTTGACTCCGAAACAAGTTGGATGCATAGCAGGAAGCAGTCTTCCAGCTGCCCGTTTCCTAACTGAAAAGTTGTACTTGGATCAAGAGGAGTCAGATAAATTTGAAAATCAATTTTTAAAAAACTTAAAAACATTGCTGAGTGCATTGCTCCTTTATCTCATGTCACACAACATGCAAAGCAGCTTGGAAGAATACCAATAAAACACTAAATACATATGTGCATAAACGAACTGAGGATGTAATCTTCACAATTCTTAAGATGTCTGTTATTTTAAAATTACTTCTCCAGGTACTGATTTCCGAAGGTCACGTGACATACTTCTACCAGTGAACAAGCAGCAATCATTGCCGTTTAGACCCATTTCCAAAAGCCCACCACCAGAAAGGTACAATTGAATATTTAGTCACAAATCTGTTTTGTCTTTAAGGAGCTTTGCAATCTCAAGTAGAGATTGGTATGTGCTGTCCTTCTTCCTCTGGTGTAAAACTAATGTCAAGCATATCAATTTCAATATTAAAGCATTGTGGAATCTAGAAATCTGTTGCAAACCCAGAAAATGTTCGAGAAACTCAACAGGTCTGGCAGCTTCTGTGCAGAGAGAACAGAGTTAGTGTTTCGAGTCCAATATGACTCCTCTTCAGAAGTAGTTCTGAACTGAACTACCGAAAGCGTGGTTACTTCAATTTCAGTTTAACTGTGTGGCAGCCTGTGTCAAAAGCTATGCAGTCGTCAAACTGACTGCTGTTTCTTTTTAATTTAGCCGTTCATTTAGGTAGGTGACATTGGTTAGTCCTTGCAGCCACCAAAGAAAAGTAAGGTTGAAAGCTTAAAATTCTTAACAAAATGGTTTCTGTAGAGCCGGATGGAACAGAAGTGCTGAAAGTACACACTGATAGCATTACAAGGAGGGGAACAGGGTATCGGGAACCTGAGTGATCACCACATCTTCTCAACAATGCAATAACCAAGAAGGAGAATGAATTAGAGTAGATGAATTCAATTTCAAATCATGTGCTCAAAAAGGATCAAAGAGAGGGAAAGAAAGATTGGAGTAAGAATGATAAAACAGAAATATAGACAAAGGAAAGATTCAAAAAATAAGCGTTCCAGATCTTACAGTCAGTGGTGATTCAAGGGTGGTTATTGCTGACTGCAAAGATAATTGCACCTTAGTCTTCATGCGTGCTTGCAACTGGGTCTTCCTGTGCTGGCTATCTCAGTGATGCTTCCGGACAGCCATCCACAGAGAGGAATTGAGAAGAGCAGCAGTGCAGAGGCTATGACCCCTTTTAATGGTACCAACTGCTGTGCTCATGTAAGTTTGTAACAGTCTTCAGGGATTCAGCAGAGTGAGCAGGCAGGTGAGTGTGGGTTGGCAAATGGATGGCTAAGATAATGCATGGATCAGTAGGCGGATGTATGGGCGAGTTGGTGAGTGTTTGGCAGTGTGGAGATGGCTAGTCAGGTTGTGGGGGATTGGCTAGTCAGATCAGGGGATTAAGGATGGTAGATATTCTGATAGTGACATAGTAATCAATAGGAGATGGGGGGGATGCTTGAGAATGTGAGGGCTGGTGGATCGGGTTTATCACTGAGTTATGCCAGAAATTAAACAACATGACAATACTGGAATAAATATCCAGGTAAGGATTGTGCAGCTGGCTTAAGTCTCCGAACCTTAGCTGAGTGTTGGAGAAATTCTCATTGTGTCTCAGACAGTGTAGACAAGCCCATCAGACGTTCAAACTTCCTGGACAATTACTGCACATATGCACGGGTCAGGATTTTCAATGGATCCTAAAGTGCAAGAGTGGTAAGCATCCCAACATTCAGCACCATTGTTACCAAAAATTCAGCCTCCATTGTCAAACTCTAGAGATAAAACTTTAACTTGCAAGATAAAATTTTAAATCTAACATTATTGAATCGCCCACATCAATTAAAAAATAGAGACAAGTCCCCACAATTGCAATCATACATTTTCAGTGCCAGAGAAGTTGACTGGCAAAAATAAACATATGACATCATTCAGAAGATGCCTGACTAATATCCACAATACCTAGTTTTCTATAATGCTGTTGACATCTCCCATGCAATTACAGCAACACATCACAGCTCATTGCATTTCAATAGCAAGCTTAATAACAAATGCCAATTGCACAACTCAGACAAGAACTTGGGGATATTTGAATTTAAGTGCATATCGATCCTTTGCCTGACTATTCTACTCCATTTGTGCGTAAGTGATAACAAGTGAACATGACATAAGAAGTAGGAGCTGAAGAAGGCCATTCAGCTCTTCAAGCCTGCATTGAGTAAGATCATGGTTAATTTTCACCTCACTTCCACTTCCTTCTACAATCCACATATCCCTGAATCTCCTCAGTACCCAACGCCTACTGACTACTGTCTTGAATCTATTGAACAGTGGAGCATTCACAGTTTTCTGAGGTAGAGCATTCTAGAGATTCACAAGCTCTCGAGTGAAGAGATTTACCTCATCTTAGTCCAAAATGGACAGTCCTTTATTCGAGATTGTATTTTTTTCATTCATTCGTGGGATATGAACATCACTGGCTGCCCAGCTGTTTTATTACCTGTCCCTAGCTGCACTTGAGAAGGTAATGGTGAGCTGCCTTCTTGAACCACTACATGCTGTAGGTTGACCCATAATAGCCTGAGAGAGGGAATTCCAGGATTTTGACCCAGTAACAGTGATGGAACAGTGATATATTTCTAAGTCAGAATGGTGAGTGGCTTGGAGGGGAGTTTGAAAGTGGTGGTGTTCCCATATATCTACTGCCATGTCCTTCTATATGGAAGAGGTTGTGAGCTTGGAAGGTGCTGTCTGAAGATCTTTGGTGAACTTCTGCAGTGCATCTTGTAGTTTCTTGAGCGTTGTTGGAGCTTCATCCAGGCAAATGGAGCATGTTCCATCATACTCCTGACTTGTACCATGTAGATGTTGGGCAGTCTTTGGGGAATCAGGATGTATGTTACAGGATGTATGTGACCTGCTCTTGTAGCCACTGTATTTACGTGGTGAGTCCAATTGATTTTCCAGTCAATGGTAACCCCCAGGATGTTGATAGTGCAGGATTCGGTTATGGTAACACCATTGAATGTCAAGGGACGGTGGTTAGATTGTCTCATGGCCTGACATTTCTGTGGCACAAATTTTACTTGCCACTTGTCAGCCCAAGCTTGGATATGGTCCAGATCCTTTTGCATTTAAACATGGATTGCTTCAGTGTCTGAGATGTTGCAAATGGTGCTGAACATTGTGCAATCATCAGTGAACACCCCCACTTGTAACTCCTCGTTCTTGGGTTATCCTTTCAGAGAAAGTATTTATCCTATCAAGTCCCTGAAGAATTTTTTCTGTTTAAGTAGAAAACATTTCATTTTCCTAAACTACAGAAAATATAGACATTACCAGCTCAACTTCTTCATCAAAATAATGACTTATTCAGTCAGAGATAAGAACATCTTTCCTCAGATTTGGAGACCAAAGCTCTATGCAGTAATCTGGATGCTGTCTCACTTGTAAAAAATCCACCAAAAGCTTAATGGTGATTTTGGTGGCAAATTATGATATTAGCAATTTCAATTCATTTCTGATCTTTATTTCAGAAACATTTGCCACATAATTAAAGGTTGAGTTGATTATGTAGAAAACTTTCACTTTTTCTTTGTTTCTAATTCATTTTTCTTTTCTATACTAGCTTGTCACATCAAATATCACAGATACCAGGTATTTATCTGCATTTGTCAGTGATTAGATATTTATTGAATCCAGTATAGGTTTTGGAAATTATATTCAGTCTCATTACATGTAGAAAACATTTTGTAGGGTTCTCCTTATAATTATCAAGTAAAAGTTAAACATAAATCACCTGCAAAAAATGAGAATTACTTGTAAATTATACTAGATATATACTAACATTAAATTCCTCTGTATTACAAAAACTTCTACTTTTCTTCAGAAATGATATGTCACGATCCACCCACAAGACTGAAACCTCAGTCTAGTCCTGATCGACAAAAACCCAAACATTTATCCAGTCCTGCTGCAAAGGTATAGTAAAATATTTAAATTGATTTAGATTCAAATTTAGAAATAAATGGGATTTGTTTGTTTTTGCATCTGCGTGATTTGAAATCCTAAGGAACTACAGCAGCTGATACAATATGTTTGTAACGTGTCAATATTACAGCTCAAATTTAAGAATTAAATCTATTCATATATTAAATTAATTGTAAGAAAGGCAAGATGGGACACATTGAGGGGCAGAATCACACGTCCTTCCCCTGGTGAACTCGACAGTGGGAAGGCATTTAATCAGGTTGCACCTCACCACCTTCCTATCTCCACCTCGATTAAGTCTTGTGGTGAAAAGACCTCTAGTCCTACCACCATATGAGGCCCTTAACTGACCAATCAATGGCTACTTAGAGGGCCTGAGCCCTCCGCCACTAGTATTGACCTATTATCAGGGGCCCAGCATGTGATATACATGACAAATAAATCTTGGTATGTTTGCATGAAGGCTTTCTGGGCTGTTGTCTCCATTCGAAGCACTCTGTGTGACCGGGGGATCATGGAGCACTCAGAGATGAACGTATTCTCTTGTTGCTGCCTCCCCTAAACCCACCCTTGCCCTGCAAACATCCTTCTGTTATTACTCTGCTGTGGCCTGGATCTCGAGTGGTTGTCATTCTGGCAGTAGCCACCACCTCCATTGCAGCATTGCCATTCAAAGGAGTGACTGACCTTTGATTGATCAGAAACTGTCAGCAGGCTGGTCATCAAACTCCAGGCTCCGGATCCTGGCCTGACATGTCTGAGCAGCACTTACTACTGACAGGCCTTTCGAGAAAGTGGGGGCCTTGTTGACTGTCATTGTCGGATTGAGATTTTTTCGTACACCTGATCCTGGTGGGTGCGGTTGCTTGGCAAAAACACAATTTGTTCAGACTGCCTCTGCAGTGTGTACACAGAAATGTTTTCTTTCTAAAAAAAAATTAAGCATTGGTTTCTTCAATGTTGGGAGAGTAAATACAGCAACTGATTGTTGCTGACATACACATAGGAACAGAACTTCATCTGTCTACGCTATTCTAGTCAGAACAGAAGTAGAGAAACAGTAATTCAACTCTTTGTTCATAATAGGATCAGTCACCTCGAATCCCAGTAAGAGTCACTGTAAAATATCCCCTGTTACATTGTGTGTGTGATCATGGGTAAAGCAGAGCATTGACCATTATCCTCCACAGGGAAATGCAACCCTAATGTTTCTTATAAAGACTCAGAAATCAAGAATGGTAACTGGAATGAAACACTGAAGTCTGAGGTTCCACTGCAACCCAAACCCAAACACACATTGTGGTGTTTAAGAAATTAGGGGAAGTAATCAAGTTTTAATTAAATTATCTAGTTAGTCATAAGAACAGTGCTGCTCAGTAGAATAAATCATTCAAGAAAGAGAATGGTTAGACATGAGGCCACTGTCACCCTGACTAAGTGTGTTCAGACTTCCACAGCATCTAACTTACTCATGGGTGGCATGGTGGCTCAGTGGCTAGCACTGCTGCCTCACCGTACCAGGGATCTGGGTTCGATTCCAGCCTTGGGTGACTATCTGTCTGAAAGTTGTATGTTCACCCTGTGTCTGTGTGCTTTTCCTCCAGATGCACCGGATTCCTCTCTCACTCCAGAGATGTGCAGATGAGGTGAATTAGCTGTGCTAAATTGCCTCCTAGTGTCTAGTGATTTGCAGGCTAGATGGATTAGCCATGGTAAATACAAGGTTGCAGAGATAGGTTCAGGAGTTAGGTCTGGATGGGATACCCTTCAAAAGGTTGATGGGCCAAATGGCCTCTTTCCATGCTGTAGGGATTGACTGGAGTGTTTTATGTCAGTGTCAGATCAAGTATATAATTTGGTTGGCATAGGAGCTCTTATGGTACAGTTGTAGTATCTCTATCCATGAGCCAGGTGGCCTGGATACATAGTGCCACCCGCTCCAAAGGTGTGTATTAATGCTTCTGCGCAGGTTGATGGGCAAAATATCTATAATTTGGTTGGTGATAAAGTGCATGCTGGAATGAACTGCAGGTGAATTCAACCTCAAATTCAGCTCTTCATGTGGTAGTAGAAAGCTTGTTTCAACTGGAGCAGACACAAGCAACTTGACAAGATACTCCAGACTGCTCACTGTCCACATCTTGCTGCTGCTGATTTTTTTGATCTTAGTTGTTCTCAGTCATTTGAAATGTTATACCTTGTTGCTTAATGGGTTTCTCATCATTTACGTTCTGAACATATTTCAGGATTTAGAAGGACAGAAATGGTACATTGGTGCCTGTGACCGTTATAAAGTAGAGGAGGCTTTAAGGTTAAACAATAAGGTAATCAATTCTCATTTACAAAATAATTCCAATGAAGTTATTTTGCTTCAGGCATTTGATATATCACATTCTTATTGAAATCAAATATCTTCCCAAATCTTTCGATGTTTTCAGAAGCTATCAAAGTTCTCACATGCTTACCTAATATAATGTTCTGTTTACATTTTAGAAAGTTATTCCATTCTGAAAATGATTTCTAGATACTAGTATTCATGAAGAGTTTGCTATATAATTAGTCAGAGGCATAGAGATTTGCAAACTTTTTATTTCTGATTCAATAATAGCTTCTTTTCTTTTCACTTAGAATGGCACTTTCCTGGTGAGAGATAGTTCTAAAGGATACCCTGATAAGCCATATGTATTGGTGGTATATTACAGATTTAAAGTTTACAGCATTCAGATACGATATCTAGAGGACACTAAACAGTATGCTTTGGGCAGTGGGCTCAGAGGACATGATGTAAGTTGTCTACCATTTCATTGCTCCAGACTTCTGTAGGATAGAAAGATAACAATATTTTTCTGCTTTTAGTAGACAAAGTTAATAATTTTGTGATAACACAGTGTGGAGCTGGAGGAACACAGCAGACCAGGCAGCATCAGAGGAGCAGGAAAGCTGACATTTTGGGTCGAGACCCTTCTTCTAAGGGTCTGCATAGGGTCTGAAGGGTCTTCTGAAAAAGGGTCCCGACCCAAAACATCAGCTTTCCTGCTCCTCTGATGCTGCCTGGCCTGCTGTGTTCCTCCAGCTCCTCACTGTGTTATCTCTGACTCCAGTATAAGCAGTTCTTACTATCTCTAATAATTTTGTGATTCTGTTTTAAAGTTAGGAATTAAACATACCTTGCAAATTAAGATAAACTTTAATTTTATATTCAGTTGCATACACCCATGTGAAACATAATGCTGAAATGTCTACATTTTGATTTAATTTGTGAAATGGTGTAACAATGAAAATTAAAAACCGAAAGAACTGCGGATGCTTTAAATCAGGAACAAAAACAAAGTTGCTGGAAAAGCTCAGCAGGTCTGGCAGCAGCTGTGAAGGAAAAAACAGAGTTAACGTTTCGGGTCCGATGACCCTTCCTCAGAACAATGAAAATTACTTTCATTAAAGACTTAAATTTATAAATATGTAAAGAAACTAATGCATTCTGATTTAACATTTTATAGAATAATTAATTTGTTGAGAAGATACTTTCTTCAGTTAATAGTCAGGCAATCAAGCAACAATTAGAAATCTATGTAGACTAAAGTGACACACTTAAATGATCCCATCCCATTAAGGGCCAATTGCACACATAACTGGGCAGAAGTGGACCTTTCCTGGGTCCAGATCTTAGTGCTGACGCCACAAGGAGATGCCTTCTAATCGGAATCCAGCAGTTCTTCATTGTCGAAAGGGTTTGATAAAGTACCACACATAATAAAATAAGAGCCCATGATGTTGGAGATAGTATATTATCATGGATAGAGGATTGGCTAACTACTAGAAGGTAGAGAGTTGGAATAAAGGGGACCTCTTCAGGGTGGAAACATGTAACTGGTGAAGTGCCGCAGGGATCAGTGCTGGGGCCACAACTATTTACAATGTATGTTAATGACTTGGCTGAGGAAAGTGAATATATTCTCGCAAAGTTTATGGATGTCACAAAAAAATCGATGGGGAGGCAAGTCGTAAGGATAACATAAAGAGTCTGCAGAGGAATATAGACAAGTTAAGTGAGTGAAAGAAATTTTGGCAGGTGGAAAATAATGTGCAAAAGAATGAGGTTATACATGTTGGCAGGAAGAATAGTGGAGTTGAATATTAGTTTAATGGGGAAAGACTGAAGGAAGCTACAGAAGAGGGTGATCTGAGAGTTTTTGTGCACAAATCATGGAAAAGTTGCATTCAAGTTCAGTGGATAATAGGAAAGGCAAGTAGTCTATAGGCCTTTATTTCAAGGGAAATGGAGTATAGATTAGGGAAGTATTGCTAAAATTAAGCAAGGTACTAGTCAGACCACATGTGAAATACAGTGAATAGTTTTGGCCCCTTATCTAAGGAAAGATAAACTTGCATTAGAAGCAGACCAGAGAATTGTCATTAAATTGGTTCTGGGTATGAAGGGATTTTCTCATGAGGAGTGGCTGAGTAGATTTGGCTTGTACTTATTGGCATTTAGAAGAATGAGAGGAAACTTTGTTGAAAAATATTATTTTGGAACTTGACAAGGTAGATGCAGAGAGGTTGTTTCCCCTTGTGGGAGAGCCTAGGACCAGAGGGTATAATTTCACAATATGGGCTCATCATTTAAGACAGAGTTGAGGAGGATTTTTTTTCTCTACCATCAATATGTGGAATTCCTTACCACTGAAGGCTATTGTAGCTGGGTTATTAAGTATATTCAAGGCTGAGGGAAACAGATTTTTACTCTGTAAAGGAATCAGACATTACAGGGATAAGGCAGGAAAGATATGTTGAGGATTATCAGATCAGCAATGATCTAATTGGATGGTGGAACAGATTTGGCATACTTCTGCTCCTACATTAGCTGTTCCACAAGGGAGGTGGCCGCTGCTGCCAGAAATGCACATGCTCAAGGTCTAGGATCATCATAGGGTTCAGGCTTTAGAAAGGGATCACACGTTGAGGTATGTGGAAGAGGGGACGAGAGTGTCTTTCAGCAACTCCAGCCTTGTTAATGCTGGGTCCTTCAAACAGGTGCCCTTGAACAAGGGACCATCCCCTACTAGAAACCCACTGGCAACCTCAATAGGTTTTGTTCCTCAGACTTTCCACAGGCAAGTCCCCCAGTGTCTGTTGCGTTAAAAACTGTGGTGGTGGAATGATGCCCTTATGTGCATGTTTATTTCCAACAGAAAAGTCTTAATTTCAGGCAGGGAAGGAATGAATACCTTCCATGGGTTCAATCCAGGCAGAGAAGGAAAGGCATGTAACTCTACTACGACATTCAACCCTACCACAGCGAGGGTATTAAATCCCACCTGAACCTACATTGGGTCAGATGGCTAAATGGCTGGCCAAAGAGGTAGGGTTTAAGAAGTGTCTTAAAGCTAGGGACAGCAGCTGAGATGTGCAGAGAGGGAATTACAGAGTTTGAAGGAAGCACAGTCACCAATAGCAGAAAGGTGATAATTGGAAATATAGAAGAGGCCAGAATTAGAAACACCCAGATATTTTGGAGGGTTGAGAAGGAACAAAACTTGACCTTCTGTTGGGAAATAAGGCAGGGCAAGTGACTGAAGTGTTAGTAGGAGAACAGTTTTGAACTAGAGACCATAATTCTATTAGCTTTAAAATAGTTATGGAAAAGGATAAGCCTTCCATAAAAGTTAAAGTTCTTAATTGGATTGAGTCAAATTTTAATAGTATGAGACAAGGACTTTTAAAAGTTGATTGGAGTAGACTGTTCACAAGTAAAGGGACAACTGACAAGTGGGAGGCTTTCAAAAGTGAGATCATGAGAGTTCAGAGGCATTATGTTCCTGTTAGAGAGAAGGGTAAGGCTGGTAAGTATAGGGAACAATGGATGAATAAAGGTATTGAGGTTTTAGTTAAGAATAAGAAAGAATCATATATTAGATGTAGTCAACTTAGAGTAAATGCATCTCTTGAAGAGTTTAAAGAATGTAAGGGCATCCTTAAGAGGGAAATCAGGAGGGCAAAGACTGGATATGAGATAGCCTTGGCAGGTAAGGTTAACGATAATCCAAAGAGATTCTACAAATACATTAAGAGCAAAAGAGAAACTAGAGAGAGAATAAAGCCCCTTAAAGATCAAAGTGGTCATCTATGTACGAACCTCAGGAGATGGGAGAGATACTGAATGAATATTTCATGTCAGTTTTTACTTTGGAGAAAGAAATAGAGACTAGAGAAAACAGTTCACATTACAGAAGAGGAAGTGCTCGAGGTCTTAGACAACATGAAGGTGGACAAATCTGTGGGATCTGATCAAGCGTATCCCAGGACATTGTTGGAAGTTAGGGAAGAAATTATCAGGACCCTAGCAGAAATATTTGCATCTTCTATAACCACAGGTGAGGTGCTAGAGAACCGCGGTGTGGCTAATGTTGTGCCTTTATTTAAGAAAGACTGTAAGGAGAATCCTGGGAACTATAGACCTGTGAGCTTGACATCGGTGGAGGTGATTCTGAGAGATAGAATTTACATGCATTTGGATGGGCAAGAACTGATTAGGAATAGTCAGCATGGTTTTGTGTGATGGAAATCATGTCTCGTGAATTTGATTGAGTTTTTTTGAAGATATAACCAAAAAGATTGATGAAGGCAGCGTGGTAGAAGTTGTTTACATGGACTTTAGTAAAGAATTTGAGAAGGTTCTACATGGTAGACTAATCAGTAAAGTTAGATCACATGGGATTCAGGTTGAGCTTGTCAATTGGATGAAAAATGGCTTGACGGTGGGAGGCAAGCAGGTGGTGGTGGAGGGTTATTTTTCAGACTGGAAGTCTGTGACCAGCAATGTTCAAAGGGATAGGTACTGGGTCCACTTTTGTTTATCATTTACATAAACGATTTGGATGGGAATATTGGAGGCATGCTTAGTAAGTTTGTGGATGACACCAAAATTGGTGGTAAAGTGGACAGTGAAGAAGGTTATCTTAGTCACAAAGAGATTTTGATCAATTGGGTCAATGGGCTGAGGAGTGGCAGATGGAGTTTAATTTGAATAAATGAGAGGTATTGCATTTTGGTGAAACAAACAAGAGCAGGATTTATAGATTAATGGTAGGGCCCTTGGTAGTGTTGTCGAACAGAGAGACAGAGGGATTCAGGTGCATAATTCTTTGAAATTTGTATCACAGGTAGACAGGGTGGTTAAGAAAGCGTTCAGCACACTTGCCTTCATTACTCAGACCTTTGAGTATAGGACTAGGGACATCATGTTGAGGTTGTTAGTGAGGCCCATTCTGGAGTACTGTGTACAGTTCTGGTCACCCTGCTATAGGAAGGATATTATTAAATTGGCGAGGTTTCAGAAAAGTCTTACCAGGATGTTGCTGGGACTGAAGGGTTTAAGTTATAAAAATAGGCTGGATAGGCTGGGACTTTGTTCACGGGAGCGGAGGAGATTGACGGTGACCTTATTGAGATTTATAAAATCATGAGGGGCACAGATAAGATGAATAACAAGGGTCTTTTCTAGAGGGTAGGGTAGTTCAAAAATAGAGACCATAATTTTTAAGGGGAGGGAAGAAAGTTTTAAAAAGGGTATGAGGGGCAACATTTTTATACAGAGAGTGATTCATGTGTGGAATGAACTACCAGAGGAAGTGGTGGATGTAGGTACAGTTACAATGTTTAAAAGACATTTGGATAAGTACATGAATAAGAAAGGTTTGTGAGATATAGGCTAAACACAGGCAAGTGGGTTTAGTTTCGTTTGGGAACATGATCGGTGTGGACTAGTTGGACAGAAGGGTCTGTTTCCATGCTATATGACTTTATGACTAACTTACAGTTTGTCTTCCCAAGAGCAAATGACATTATTAATGTTCTGATTCTATGAAAATAGACTGGAGGCCCAAGGGGCTTTTCATTCTTCATAAAACAAAGGATCAGTTGTATATTCAGCAGGTTCTAAATTTGCCTCAATATTTCAACAAAACGAAGTAAATATAGGGTTACATTTTTGTTGTCAAATGATTTGTATTGAGCATTTAATTATGAGGGCACCTATTTCTGTTCTCCAATTGCACAGGGCCTGAATTCATCTTGGATCTCATTGCGATTGAACATGAATTCAACCACTGTCCTTAACAGGCATCAAGTGAGATAGTCAGATCACAGATGACATTCCAATTGCCTTGAAGTCATTTCTAAAGACCCAGAACCCACCTGCTGCTCATTTGGAACAAAACATTGAGAAACAGATAAAGGTGTTGCTAAGGCAACGAGCTCTATGCGACAATACACTGAATATCTGTGGAGACTCAGATTAATGAAGTCTCCAGAGATTGAGATGCCAATGCAGCTACAAATGGATAAGAAGTGTTGTTTTATATAAAAACAAAATGCAACATCGCCATAGGGCATGAGCACACAAGGTCACGACACTGAACTATATACAATTCTTGCCTTTAAAAAAAAAATGTTTGCACGTTTTAATGTCTTCCAATGATCTGTACCCATGACCTGAAGAGCACCATTTCTCCTTCCTAAATAATACAACAAAATTCAATTGTATGTTGATATTAAAACAATTACAGCAGAGTTTGTTTGAATTTAATGAGAAATCTGGATTTTGAGTAGTTTTTTTAATCCGAATTTCTGCTGAAACATATTTGCATATTGGAAAATACAAAATCTGCCATGAACCAACACAACTGAACAGAGATAGTAGGAACTGCAGATGCTGGAGAATCTGAGATAACAAGGTGTAGAGCTGGATGAACACAGCAGGCCAAACAGCATCAGAGGAGCAGGAAAGCTGACGTTTCGGGCCGAGACCCTTCTTCGGAAATGAGGGAGGGGAAGGCGGGTTCTGAAATAAATACAGAGAGAAGGGGAGGTGGATAGAAAATGGATAGAGGAGAAGATTGGTCAAGAGGAAACAGACAGGTCAAAGAGGCGTGGATAGAGCCAGTAAAGGTGAGTGTAGGTGGGGAGTTAGGGAGGGGATAGGTCAGTCCAGGGAGGACGGACAGGTCAAGGGGTTGGGATGAGGTGAGTAGGTAGGAGATGGGGGTGCAGCTTGAGGTGGGAGGAGGGGATAGGTGGGAGGAAGGACAGGTTAGGGAGGTGGGGACAAGCTGGGCTGGTTTTGGGATGCAGTAGGGGGAGGGGAGATTTTGAAGCTTGTGAAGTCCACATTGATACCATTGGGTTGCTGGGTTCCCAAGCTAAATTTGAGGAGCTGTTCCTGCAACCTTCGGGTGGCATCGTTGTGGCACTGCAGGAGGCCCAGGATAGACATGTCGTCTGAGGAATGGGGGAGGGAGTTGAAATGGTTCGCAACTGGGAGGTGCAATTGTTTAGTGCAAACCAAGCATAGGTGCTCCTCAAAGCGGTCCCCAAGCCTCCGCTTGGTTTCCCCGATGTAGAGGAGGCCACAACAGGAACAGCGGATACAGTATACCACTTTCACAGATGTGCAGGTGAACATCTGCTTGATGTGGAAAGTCTTCTTGGGGCCTCATCGTTCCCCACCCCGCACTGCCCGCTTCTATCTCCTTCTCAAAATCCACAAACCTGACTGCCCTGGTCAACCCATTGTCTCCGCCTGCTCCTGCCCCACCAAACTTATCTCCACCTATCTGGACTCCATTTCCTCCCCCTTGGTCCAGGAACTCCCTACCTACGTCCGTGACACCACCCATGCCCTCCACCTCCTCCAAAACTTCCAATTCCCTGGTCCCCAACAGCTCATCTTTACCATGGATGTCCAGTCCCTATACACCTTCATTCCCCATGCAGATGGCCTAAAGGCCCTCCACTTCTTCTTGTCCCGCAGGCCCGACCAGTCCCCCTCCACTGACACTCTCATCTGCTGAGCCGAACTCGTCCCCACCCTCAACAACTTCTCTTTCAATTCCTCCCACTTCCTACAGACAAAGGGGGTGGCCATGGGCCAAAGCTATGCCTGCCTCTTTGTAGGTTACGTGGAACAATCCCTCTTCCGTAGCTACACTGGCCCTAAACCCTACCTCTTCCTCGGTTACATTGATGACTGTATTGACGCCGCCTCGTGCTCCCAGGAGGAGCTAGAACAGTTCATCCACTTCACCAACACCTTCCACCCCAACCTTAAGTTCACCTGGACCTCTCTGATACCTCTCTCTCTTTCCTGGACCTCTCTGTTTCCATCCCTGGCAACCACCTAGAAACCGATATCCATTTCAAGCCCACCGACTCCCACAGCTACCTAGAATACACCTCCTCCCACCCACCTTCCTGCAAAAATGCCATCCCCGATTCCCAATTCCTTCACCTCCGCCACATCTGCTCCCAGGATGAGGCATTCCACTCCCGAACATCTCAGATGTCCTCATTTTTCAAGAACTGCAACTTCCCCTCCTCAGTGGTCGAGAACGCCCTCGACTGTGTCTCCCGCATTTCCCACAACTCATCCCTCACACACCCTCCCCGCAATAACATCCAAAACAGAATCCCCCTCGTCCTGAATTACCACCCCACCAACCTCCAGATCCAACGCATCATCCTCTGACACTTCTGCCATCTGCAATCCAACCCCACCACCAAAGACATTTTTCCCTCCCCACCCTTGTCTGCTTTTTGGAGGGACCACTCTCTCCATGACTCCCTTGTCCGCTCCACACTCCCCTCCAGCCCCACCACACGCGGCACTTTTCCCTGCAACCGCAGGAAGTGCTACGCCTTCCCCCACACCTCCTCCCTCACCCCAATCCCAGGCCCCAAGAAGACTTTCCACATCAAGCAGATGTTCACCTGCACATCTGCGAATGTATTATACTGTATCTGCTGTACCCGTTGTGGCCTCCTCTACATCGGGGAAACCAAGCGGAGGCTTGGGGACCGTTGCGGAACACCTACACTCGATTCACACTAAACAACTGCACCTCCCAGTCGCGAACCATTTCAACTCCCCCTCCCATTCCTCAGATGACATGTCCATCCTGGACCTCCTGCAGCGCCACAACGATGCCACCCGAAGGTTGCTGGAACAGTACCTCATATTTAGCTTGGGAACCCTGCAGTCCAATGGTATCAATGTGGACTTCACAAGCTTCAAAATCTTCCCTCCCCCTACCGCATCCCAAAACTAGCCCAGCTTGTCCCCACCTCCCTAACCTGTCCTTCCTCCCACCTATCCCCTCCTCCCACCTCAAGCCCCACCCCCTTCTCCTACCTACTAGCCTCATCCCGCCTCCTTGACCTGTCCGTCCTCCCTGGACTGACCTATCCCCTCCCTAACTCCCCCCCTAGACTCACCTTTACTGGCTCCATCCCCACCTCTTTGACCTGTCTGTCTCCTCTCCACCTATCCTCTCCGCAATCCATCTTCTATCCGCCTCCCGCTCTCTCCCTATTTATTTCAGAACCCCCTTCCCCTCCCCCATTTCTGAAGAAGGGTCTAGGCCCAAAACGTCAGCTTTCCTGCTCCCCTGATGCTGCTTGGCCTGCTGTGTTCATCCAGCTCTACACCTTGTTATCTCTTTACTCAACTGAAGAGTCCTTTTGAATTTTTTTTTGAATTTTTGTTTTACAAAATATCCTTTGGCATTCTTAGGATTGGTAATCACTTTAATTATTACTGTTAAAAATGAGTTTTCACCAAAAAGAAGCATTTTCATTTTAAGATCCAGTCAACTACCTGTGAGTGACCAGACTTCAAATAATATCAAATAACTTTACAATGCAACATTGATCCATTTACTGGTTCTGTTCGGATGCAATATTCAGTTTCTTAATTTACAAAGAAAGGTAAAAGGTAAAGTCACCACAGGGCTCTTCTCTGATGATAGTTTAACCTGTGGGTCACCATGCCTCAGGTGAGCGGAAAGGTTGAGAAATGGGAGTCCTTCATGATGACTTCAACTGGTGTAGGAATTGACCCCATGCTGTTGGCCTCACTCTGCATTGCAAACCAGCTGCCCAGCCTACTGACTTGACTCATCCACAACTTACAAACTATCTACAGAAGATTTTAAGTAGTGTCCTTCCATTGGCAGTTTAATTTTAAGTACATCTTCAAAGGCCTGCAATTGAATGGAAATTCACACTGAAGATTTATTTGATCTGGAGGTGTGACTACTTTGTAGGGATGGAAAGGGATTTTAAACCAGGATAATGGGACATAATATGCACTTGAAATTCCACAATCTTTCGTGCTGGTGTATCCTATTTGGGACAAATTGCATCAATAAAACCCATGCAACTCATTTATATCAGTTGTTACAAATAGTTCAGGACTTACAACTCATCAAAACGCTTTTAACATTGGCTATTTTTAGTGGGTTCAGAAGAGGTTTACAAGAAAGATCCTAGGGATGAAGGGCTTGTCAAATTAGAAGCAGTTGAGGATTCTACTCGATGGAATTTGGAAGGATGGGAGGGGATCTGATTGAAACTTTCAGCATACTGAGGAGCCTGGATAGAGTGGATGTGAAGAATTTGTTTCCACCAGTAGGAGAGGTTAGGACTCAAGGGTACCACCTGAAAGTGATGGGATGATCCTTTAAAACTGAGATGAAGAGGGATTTCTTCAGGCAGAGAGTGGTGGTTAATGCATGGAACTCATTGCCACCGAGGGCTGTGGAAGCCAAGTCCTGAGTGTATTTAAGACAGAGATATATAGGTTCTTGATTATTAAATAATCACAATGTCATAGGAATATGATTGAACAAAATCAGCATAATTGTATGATAGGGAAATCTCATTGACAAACATATTAGTGTTTTGAGGAGTTAACAAGTAGGGGAGATAAAGGGAAGCCATTAGGTTTAGTATATTTCGATTTCTAAATGTTTGATATCAAAGATAAGAGCTCACAGATTTAAGAGTAATGTGTTAGCATGGATAGAGGATTGTTAAAATAGACTAGAAACAAAGAGTCGGGATAAGCAGTGCATTTGCAAGTTGGCAGATTGTAGTTAGTCAGGTGCTACAAGGAGCAATGCTGAGGCCTCAACTATTAATGAGCTAGATGAAGAGCCAGACAATAATGTATCTAAGTTTGTGGATACAAAGCCAGGTAAGAATGCAAACTGCATGCAATGAGTCTGCAAAGAGATAAATACATCTTAAGTGATCTGAAAATACTGCGGAATATTAAGTGGAATTATTCATTTTGCTACTAAGAATAGAAAAGTAGAATTTTTATAAAAGATGTGAAATTTGTAAACGTTTCTCTACAGAAGTACATGATTATATTGATACAAGGAACAGAGAAAGTTAGCATGCACATTCATCGTACAATGGGGAAGCAAATTGTATGTGATACTGCAAGCCCCTTGTAATAAAGGCCAAGTATATCTAAGTCTTTCTGCAATTATACAGGGTCTTCGTGAGATCTTACCTGGCACACTATGTGCAATTTTGTTCATTTAAGGATGTATATACTTGAATCGGAGACAGTACAGTGAATATTCAAGTGAAGATTGGCCTTTGGGATGAGAACATTGTCCTCAGAGAGACTGAGTCAACTGGGCCCCATACGCTGACATTTGAACAATGTGTGTGAACTCATTGAAACAAGATTGTGATGGGGCTAGACAGGGTAGACAGTGAGAGATTGTTTCCATTGTAAATCACAAACATGGGGGAAAGTCTCAGGATAATGGGCTGATCACGTCAGACTGAGATGAGGAGAAAGTTCTTCATTCTTTGCGAATCTTTGGCATTCTCTAGACAAGATGATAGTCTGTTGTCAAAGCTGTTAAACGTTGAGCAAACAGATATGTGGTGTCTTAAGTCACACGTATCAGGTAGAGGGAGCTACTTTCAATTTTTCCCTTTTTCAGGGGACAGGTGAGCAAACTTTAGAAAGGTCAGGGTTGCCACAAAAGTAAAATCTTCACCTAAATCAAAAGCAATAAGCTGATAAAATTAAATTTGTAACGATAGAAATTAGCATTAAAAAGTAGCAAGCAACAAGCTTAATAATAAAGCTAATTTTTTATTTTATCAGTTCAGAAGAGCTACTGAGAAAAATAATCAGCCCAAATTCCTGATCATCAGGGAAGGGAGTGGTGATGGTGGGCAAACTAAGAGCTAGGGTTAACTAATGCTGACCTTACCCCTGTCACTCTGTCTTACTCTGCCCCCTTTAACTTCAAGAAAATAATTCATGGGATTTTGTGCTCTAATACCTCACAAACAACATTTTGCATTGAAAATAGCATTTTCTTAGGAGAGATTTAAATGCACTTTTGAAAAAGGCACTTTATTTTTTTTGAGAAATGAAAAGAGTGATTTATTCCTCATTGTTCACAATTCCTCTCCCTCATTCTACTCCCATTGCCTCCTCCCTATGTTGTGACTATCATCTCTTCCCCTTCCCCAAGTCAGAGTCTCCCAAAAAATTTCCTGTTCCCAGACCCCACAACAAGTAAACTGCCATGGCTCCAGGCCTCAGACTACCCCAATCACAGACTGATTAATTCCCACTTTTGCTGCTGGTCTGTGATCACTCTCATGTAAGGTCATGTCATCTTTAATTATTGGAACCCACAATCATCAACCAGTAAAGCAGACACTGGGCTGTATGAAAGTGGCCCTCGGCCTGCATTTTGGTCTCATCTATATTAGGCAATCGAGGGGTGTGAGGAGTTAATGAAAAGTGGAGCTGAAGTCGAAAGTCAGCTGTGGCCATACTGAATGTTGGACCAACTGCAAATGGCCATGTGGACTACTCCTGTTATTCATTATGTTCTTATAATGACATCAAACATACCCATGAGTTTCTTTTCCACACAAGATCAAGGACAGAAGGCGCAGAACACCATCACATCTAAGTACTCAAACAACTCAGATCATCCTGACTTTGAACTTTATCTCCTATACTGTTAGTGTGTCAAAGACTTAGAACTTGCTCCCTGACAGCACCATGGGTGTATCTACAACACATGGACTTCAGCTGTTTAAGGAGATAGCTCACCAATACCTTTTTAGAAGAATATAGATATGTGCCGCAAATACCAGTCCTGCCTGCAATGCTCGTAAAATACAAGTAACTATTTTAAACAGAAGTATTGTTATGATATTAAAAACAAAAACAAAGTTGCTGGAAAAGCTCAGCAGGTCTGGCAGCATCTGTGAAGGAGAAAACAGAGTTAACGTTTCGGGTCCGGTGACCCTGCCTCAGAACCGGTTATGATATTAAATCCTTGTTTATATTAAGCAAAACTTGCGCATAAGATAATTTATTTGTTTTCAAATAATACGTTTGGCAGACAGGTTCCAGTTACTTACAATTTAAGGATGTTTTAGGAGAAAATTGCAACCGAACCATAAGTATTATGTCTGTCTAGGTGAAGTAATCCATAACATTTTGGTACTAAAAATATCTATTTTTCTCCACTACACAGATATTTGATTCAGTGCCTGAAATTATAAACATCCACAAAAATATTCCTTTGCGACTAATTGATCGGAGAGACCAATCAGGAAGCCAAATGGAACAATGTACTCTAAAATTTCCACTGATACTGCATTAACAGATTGATAGTGTCACATGTTAATGATTTTTATCCTTTGTAATTTACATTGAATACTAAAACTGCACTAATTTATTTCAATGAAAACATTTCTACGTACATAATTCAGAACATGTTCTTATTGTACTTTTCTAACAACCTGCACAGATAACGTGCTCACATGTACAGTTCACTCTCATTTAAGATAATAATACATGAAAATATATATTAACAGGAAAGTAGATATGCTATTACAGTTTCTTAGAAAATGTAGAACTACTGCTTTCAACTATTTCTATTACTACTACAATTTTAACTCGTAAGAAATGAAAATTGTTACCTGTATTTTTTTTTAATTGTTGTACATTCATCATGGGCAATAGTAAAATACAGAAATTCGACTTTGCTTGCCTCATGGTGACTGATTTACCTGACTATTATGGGTGACTGTGACCCGACTGGAAATTCTAACTTTTGACTATTAGGGATAATGGGCAGGTACTCTTATTAGCAGCTGCGTGTGTCTTGTAAGGAATTGTGTTGGGGTCTTAACTATTCACCGCATTCACTGATGGCTCAAACGACAGGATAGAAAAACATATACCCAAATTTACAAAAGAAAGGTAGGTCATGTGGGTGGCACAGTGGCTCAGCGGTTAGCATTGCTGCCTCACAGCACCAGAAACCTGGGTTCAAATCCAGCATTGGTTAACTGTCTGTGTGGAGTATGCACATTCTCACCATGTCTGTGTGTTTTCCCAAAGTGCTCCAGTTTCCTCCCACAGTGTGAATGTTAGGTGGACTGGCTGTGCTATAGTGTCCAGGGTTGTACAGGCTAGGTGGTTTAGCCATAGTAAATGTGTGGTTATGGGCAAAGGTTTGGGAGTGGGATACTTTTCAGAGTGGCCTCTATCTGCACTGCATGGTTTCTATGATATTACAAATCCATTCACAAATAAGAATAGTAAAGTGAAAACATCCTATTGTTATATTTTCAGGTCTTTTATTGGAAGGAGAAGGGTACAAGTAAGTAATTTTAAGAGCCAATTTTAGGCAATATCAGGAACCAATACTCAAATTGCAACACTCAATCTGAACTAAATTAAGGAAGGCTTCAGCACACGATTATATGTGGTGATATTTAGATATGCAGGTAAACGTGAGAGTGTCTAAGGTTCTTGAGTAGATTTGAGAGTGGTAGAGATGAGTCCTGCAGAGCAGTGGGTACAGTCCAGAGATGGAGTTAAGTGTGAGGAATTGGAGAGCAGATTGTGGTACTTATACTGACAGAGTGGAAATAGTCTTTGGCCGTTTTCTCTGCAGCATTGGGCATTTCTCCAATGGATTAAGACTGCACTGACTTGGATTGCAAACTCTAATAGATTAGGCTGGCACCCTCTCACATTGTGGCTTCCATTGTAAGTTCTGGGGGACTACCCTGCCCACCAGGTTCAGGTTCCTGGCTATAAATTGGGCTCCAATTTTCCCTTCTTTGCCAAAGACATGAGGGGCAATTTTTTTACACAAAGGGTGCCTCATGTTTGGAATAAACTTTCCGTGGAAGTGGTGGATGTGGTTAATGCACAGGGTTCAATTCCTGATCTGGCTGAGGTAGGCTTGAGATTTATATCCTTGCAGTAACAAGATTTGCCATTTAATATGGATAGAAGCATAAAAATTCAAAAGGATACCAGTAAATTGATTAATCGGTAATATTATGTATAATGAATTCATTGTGGGCAAAATGAGGTCATGTACTTTGGACCTAAAAAGGATGCAAACTGGTGAGGAAGGCAAAAACAGAGTAGATACAAAGGAATCCAGGCATGTTAGTCATTAAAATGACAGGAGCAAGTACAAAAAATAATTTGGTCTTGTAGAGAATGAAGTGTAGGTTACATGGACTACATGATACTTGTATTCCAAAATTAAACTTTGAGATGAGATTAAATATGTTGTATTTGCTCGAATTTAGAACGTCAGGATGAACTGGGCAAAGTTTTCAAGGAACTAAGTGAAACATATAGAGTAAATGGAGTTCCACTATTTGGGAATTTAGCTCTAGGGGATTAGTCTAAAAATTAGAGCCAGAACTTCCAGGAGCGAAATTGGGGAATACTTCTTTATGCAGAATGTGATAGAAGTTTGAAACTCTCTCCAACAAGTGAAATCAATGCTAGATCAACTGTGAACAGAAGCAGATAGAATTTTATTGGCAAAATTCATAAAGCACATGGAGAAAAGTGGTTTTATGAAATTAAGTCACTAATCACCTATGACCTTGCTAAATAGGAGACCAGGCTCAAGGCGTTAAAGTAACTTGCTCGTGTTTGTAACTTCCTAGATCTAGAAGAGGTTAGGTGCATGGTTCGCCAATACTTCATTCTTCTTTGAGAGGCTGCAAATACAAAATCTCTTACCACCTCCTGCATCAGTAAATATATTTAGGCCAGACAGTGATTATGCAAGCATACTGTCAAGTAAAAACTCCAGGACAAAATCAGGAATTTCGGCATCTAGGTCGAGACCTAATTTGCAGCTTTCAGTTGAACTCCCATCTAGGTTCAGATAAGGACATATGAGAAAGCCATGTGGAATCGAATACTTGTAATGCATTCCAGCAGAACTTTATCTCCATTGATGTCTAATATCACCCATTTATAAACCCTAAAGTTTAAAGTTCCAGTCCACTGTGAATAAACAGAAGAAAATCGTCATAAATTATGTTCAATTTCTTTTATTCTCAAAGAAGTTAATTTTTATTGTGTCTTAATCTGTTAACTTATTTGATTAGTGTATTCTTTCTAATGTTGTATGAGATCCAACTGATGCCTCATCCTATATAAGGGAAATATGAAAAAAAACTTTTGTCTCCTTATTGCAGAGTATCAACAATTTTAAACACTCATAAAGAACAAGGTATTGGGCTAATTATTGGTTTAGTCTGCTTTCCTCCATGACTAGCTAAAATTGGAAGTCTTGTGTTCATTCCCTGGTCTATGCTGAGTTGGTTGACCTGATAAAGCAATATGGGAGCAATATTGGGCTCTGAATTAGCAGAGAAAACCATCAAAAGATCCTGATTTCTTCCCTGCTGCAAGAGCATGCAAGTGGAATTTCCACGAGGAAAGTGAAGCTCAAATAACTTGGAGCTGTTCATTCATGAATAATGACCATCAGAATCAGTACTGCAAGGTGAATTTCTGTGTGGTATATAAAACACTGACAGCACAGAACTTGTGAATTGCTGAAAAAAATGCTATTGGAGGTATCAATTAATCAATCACCAGGACAAATGCAACAATGCTAAATTTAAGAGGGACCTGCAATTCACATGGCATGAGAAAAATATGTCTATTTTTAGCAAGTTGACTGACTCATCAAGGGATTGCCATGAAGAATGCACCATATAACCAATGCACCCTCCCACCCTATGTGTTTATTTATTTCAAAAAGGGCACAAAGTCTGGACATGGTTCTTTGGCTTACAGACATCAGGTGTACATATGTGTACTTTCCAGCAATTGTAAATAAACCGCAATGCAAACCCAAATTATAATCTTAAATTGGTTGTAAGTGCATTTCTTAGCATGTTCTGGATTATTCAGTAAGAACTATCCAATTGCAGAATCACTTCTAACATGAGACATTGTGTTTTGAGTTTGCAAGTGTGAGCTAGTTGAGTACAGTCAGCACTCTCCCTACTGAGAACAGATGAAAAGATATAGTGCTTAATAAGTCTGCCAGACATTTGAATGCATGACCTATGTATCTGGCATGCACCATTGCTTATTTGTACTGGAATGTTTTTGATTTGGCAGTTGTATCCTGTTTTAAAATTAAACTAAATAATGGCAGATATTAGGTACTTGGTGCATTCTCCTTGGCAAAGTCTTAATCAATGAGTCAACTTGCCAGCCAATTAGCACATTTCCCTCATGCAGTGTAAATTGTTCCCTTTTAGATTTGGTATCTTTGCATTTGTCCTAGTTGTTGGAAGACATAAAGCTCCAATTGTATGTCTCAAATAATTTAGACTTAAAAATGCCTAAATTATGATTCAAAAAAGTGATGCATTTCAAAAGAAAATCCAGCTATAGTTCAACAGAAATACATTGAACTGGAACTTCTCAATCTAAGTGTGGAATTTTCTAGTCCCTTGAGCAGCATGGGTAATGGTGAGAAAGTTGGAAAGACACTGCGAAAATGCGTCAGAACCTTGACAGTGAGGAAAAAATTCCGATCTTCCTCTGAAGGTTTAAATGGTGAGTTCTGTAACTCACTAATGAGAGGAAACTATCTTATTCACATATATGTGTATCTCATTAATAGCTCAACCCAGCTTATGTATATGGTTCCCAATTCTCCTCTCCTACACCAAGAAACTATGTGGCATTTATTGTCACTATACAAGTCAGGTCAGCAGTAGCTCGCAGCTTGCTTTTCCACTCTTTCAGACAACTCCACCTTCATCTGCATGATCCATGAACACTATCCTCTTCCAACCCTCATTCCTGCACATGGTCATCACCAAACCATCAGTTGCAGCAGAGCATCATGCCTGCTCTTTCACACCACATCAGTCCTTCAGCATTTTACTTTAGAAATCAGGTACAATTCTGTCAAAATGCCTTCTGGTTGCCAGGACACACACTCATCTCATGCATCTACACAGATGCATCTTATGGCTCTTAGCTTATGTTCTTAGTGCTTATTCACATTGCACTCACTTAGAGGCCGATGGACTCTGTGGCTTGTATTGTGTTTCACTGCATAGGCACTTCAGTTCTAGATCATATGATGTTAGTTTCTCCAGGTTGCGTTGTTTTTCAGCACAGAGGGAGAGGCAGACAGTTTGTCAAGGTTGAGAACACTGACCAGTGAAGGGATTGGACATGATGCTGTATGGCTGTGTGAGCAGGAAGCATAGACGACAGGAAGGGTTAATTGTTTGGGAAGGTAAGGTGTCTGAGGGCCTTTGAGTGGACATGATGCATACAATAGTGAGAGCTGTAGTCCATGAGACTTGGTGAGAGGTGTGTGCAGTGTCAGAGTTAGAGTGAGTATTGTTTCTCTGAGTGTGAAGTAATAGAGAGAAGGTGATGGCACTTCGCCTTGCAGAGCCCAGAAGATCATCATTTTTCTCTTCGCACTGATGTGCATTTCTTTTAACCTGGGACACAGCAGTAACCTGGGCCACTAACTCAGTCCAGGTTGGCTGTGTTTGGTGGCATAGCCTCCTTTGATGGTCAGAAGTCAAAACTGCCTTATTTTCCTCCAACTTGTCCAGCAGGAGCTCCAGCTCCCTGTCAGTGAGGTGGGATGCCAGCTTCCCTTTCTAGGCCATGTCCTCAGTGACGGCAGTTAACCACCACCGGAAAAGGGGAAGTTCCTGGACTTGTAGCGTTTGAACTGGTAAATAGCTCAAATTTAAATATGGCAACAGCAGCATGGGTGTTGAATGCTTCCAGCAGTGACGAAAACCTCTGACAATCCTGCTGCATGATTCCATGAGATAGGCAATGAAGTAGCCGCTTGCATAATTAATGTGATTAAAAGTGGCACTCTAAGTATGAAAAATCAACATGGGCCATGACAGGCTGAGCACCATGAATCTCACTCAGAAACACAAATTGAAAATGGAACAATTCAGCAGTCAGTATTTGAATCACACAAGCCACTATTAACATGCAAGTTGGCCAACAATGTGTGATGAACGCACAGTAAATTGTCAATTGCCAATGAAACTGGTATCAACCAGAACATACTGGTTCACTAATGCCCTTTAAGGAAAGACATTTGTTACTTAAGCTGTTAGACATGCGAGAGGCCCTGTTTTATAATATCGTCAGATTACTGCTTCACTTTTAGATATGCCTGATGTTGCTCCTGGGATATCCTCCAGCACTATGCTTATCTGGTCTGACCTACATGTGACTCCAGATCAACAGCAATGTGATTGGATTCTTAACTGCCCTCTGAAATGGCTTTATACACTATTCAATTGTGTGAACTTGGGGAAAAAAAATAAATTAAAGCAGAAAGACAAGCTCACACCACTGAAAATGGCATTGGCGAATTCAGCCCTTCTCTATCATCTGGATGTTAGTGCCAAAACTGGGAGAACTATGTCACAAACTAGTGAAGAGAAAGATTTATACAGTCATACTCACATACCTTACACACACTCTTCCAGAGAACACCACCAACATTTCCTCTCCCACCAACATGAGAGACCAAGCAGATATGAAAGCACAGAATTGTACAGTCAAGAAGAAGTTTTCCTGGGAGTCCTCAACATTGACTCTGATTAGCATGAAGTCTCATAGCATCACGTCAAATATGGGCAAAAAGACTCTCTGCTGATTATCAGGTACTGCACATCCTCAGTTGATCAATCAGAACTCCTCTCAAGCACTGAGGGTGGCAAGGATGGTAAGACTTGAATCCAGGTCCCCAGAACATTGCTGGATTAGTTAGTCCACTGACAATACTACAATACCTTCACACACCCCCACCCCCGCCCCCTGATTCCACCAACCTTAATCAGTTCTAAAATGGCCACACCCCAAAAGAGAAACAAAAAGCCACTCTCTCCCCTACTTCAGTCCATCTAAAACCTCTTGCAGATTAACTATGAAGGCCATCACAGTTGCCAGAGACAATTCTATAATGGCAAGCCTTCTCTTCAGACAAGGCACTGTCTCAACTTCAACAGACCAAGCCTGCATCAAACAATAGAGTCTGAACTTGTTTCAATAAGTACTGTTTTTATCTTCATCTGTAATTAATTGTTCCACATATGCTGAAAAATTGATTATGGAGCATTTTTTTCCTGTCCTTACCCAAGTCCTCACATGCACATTTTTCAGGAAATCTTAATTTGCTTTGGTTTTTGATTAGTTGTAAAATGTCTTTTGGTCATTTTACTATTACAGGGTTGCAATTAGTAAATCAAGCTTCTGAATTAATTACAGAATATTGGGCCATGAAGAAAAGGTGATGCTACATTCTGGCACTTCCTGTAAATACTGTTCTTTGTTGTAACATCAGACTATTCTTCTGCAAGGAAATGTGAATTTGCAGGAACGCTGCAGCATAGGGATTTGCTTCATTGCTGCTTTGACTTTATTACAAACTGTTTTATGTGAAAATCCTAAGAGTGATTTAAAAAGAAGCCCAGAATTTGCAGGTGCAGGACATTTCATATGTTTCCTGTTGGATTTCTTCCAGCACCATCCTGCTGAAAGATGTTTTGCCCACAAATTTGCTGCAAAAGCAAATGATAATGGCATGGGTAGAGCAATGGTGCAGCTTAGGTCTTGGTTATAAAAAAAGGATGATGCAATTTCCTTTACCAAATTGAAGGGTTTGGAAACAGAAACGTTAGGAGGAGCCTGTGTTAAAGAGGGTGAATTCCAATGTGAAATCAGGTACAGAGATACAGAGGGAACTAGGAACTGGATCAAAAGAGAGAGAGAGAAAGAGAGAGATGAGCCAGAAAGGAAATTTCTCTCAATAATTCATGAGCTGAAGGAATTATACATCACGGTTTTACTTCCTTGGCAACTTTTTTGATGACTAGCCATGACAAATATTGCTTCAAAAGCATCTGAGCTGATAATTACTATGTTTAACATTCACCGTGAACTTAATGGGCAATTGTAAATTGAAACTCTCAGAGAGTTTAAGGACATGTAGCTGCATGTTGTGAACAATGGAGTCATGGAATCATCTGGCTCAGATAGCAATGGAGAGTGTACTGTGCAGAATGTTCACAGGGTGGGGTACTTCAAAGTCCATCATAAAATGAGGCTCAGCAGCACCACAACGCACTGAGCTGGGCGAGTCCTAAAGGACATGGCTACTAGACTGGGTCTGCAGCAGATGGCAAGGGAACCAATAAGAGGGAAGAACTGACTTTACTTCACCTTCACCAATCAGTCTGTTGTAGGCTCATTTGACCAGAACAGTATCAATAACAGTGACCATAGTCCTTGTGGACCTTTATGGAGGCATATGAGAGCATGGGTCTCACCCTGACCAACCGCATGACGAAAGTCCTCCAACAACCTGGCCCAGTATTATGGAGCCAACCCCCCATCATCAAGATCTACAAGGAGACCTTAGAGAACGTTGATCACTTCCAATACCTCAGAAGTATCCTGTCAGCTAAAGCAGCTATTGATGAAGAGATCCAGCATGGCCTCCAGTGTGCTAGTGCAGCATTCGGCCACCTGAGGAAAAGGGTGTTCGAGAACAACAACATCAGATCCCATTCCAAGCTGATGGTTTACACAGCTCTGGTGGTTCCTGCCTTCCGATATGGCTCTGAGATATGGACTGTCTACAGCAGACACTTCAAGGTGCTGGGGCAGTATCACCAATGCTGCCTGTGTAAGATCCTGTGAAT
The DNA here is from genome assembly GCA_024137785.1 of Ginglymostoma cirratum. Taxonomy (NCBI): domain Eukaryota; kingdom Metazoa; phylum Chordata; class Chondrichthyes; order Orectolobiformes; family Ginglymostomatidae; genus Ginglymostoma; species Ginglymostoma cirratum. The sequence goes on along the minus strand of JAHRHZ010000049.1, from coordinate 2,780,148 downwards.
CCGCTGGAAAGAAAGACGCACCAACACCAGCACCCTCAACCAGGCCAACATCCCGAGTACTGAGGTGCTGACCCACCCTCGATGAGCTACAATGGACTGGGCATGTCATCCACATAACCAACAGAGACTCCCCAAGCAGGTGCTCTACTCCCAGCTTTGAAATGGCAGGAGACCCCCAGGTGGACAGATGAAGCACTTCAGTGACACCCACAAGGCCTCACTGGCAAAGTGCAGCATTCCCACAGACACCTGGAAATCACTGACCCAAGCCCATCCAAAGTGGAGAAGGAGCAGCCAGGAAGGCATCGAGCACCTCAAGACTTGCCATTGGGGAAAAAATGGAAGTCAGGTGAAAACACTGTGCTGCCACACCAATGACCCATCCACCCCTTCCCGAGATCAGCACCTGCCCCAAGTATAACAGAGCCCATGGTAGCTGCATCAGTACGTAATGACACCTACAGACGCACCCTGAGAGCAGAAGAGAGTCATCCTTGTCTGCAAGGCAGCACTGATAATGATGAGTCCTTGTGGAGACAATGTTCCATTGTCACGTTGAGGATACCCTCCTTCTTGTTGCATGTCACTATCATCAACCTAATTGGATAGATTTTGAACAGATCTAGCAACTCAAAACTGGGCATCCATGCAATGGTGTAGCCATCAACAACAGTAGACCTGTCCTCAAACATAATCTGCAAACTTATGGCTCAGCATATCCCCCACTCTACTATTACCATTAAGCCTTGGTTGATCAACCTTCATTCAATGATGAGTGCAGCTGGGTATGCCAGGAGCAAGACCAGATGGCAAGCTGATGAAGTTACAAAGCAGGACTTCTTCAATGCCACCAGCATAAGTAGCAAGTGATAAACAGAATCAAGCAATTCTACAACCAGTAGATCAGAGCTAAGCACGCAGTCCTGCCACATCCAGTCATGAATGGTGAGGACAAGTAAACAACTCACAGGAGAAGGAGGGAGCTTCAAAAATGCCTTTATTTTCAATGATGGGGCAGACCAGCATATGAATTCAAAAGAAATGGTTAACTATTTGCAACCTGTTTCTGCCAGAAGTACCGAGTCGATGATCCATCCAGCAGGGACAATCATCTCAGCTGCCAGTCTTCAACCAATTTAATTCATGCCACGTGATAGCAGGAAATGGCTGGAGGTACTGGATGCTACAAAAGTAATGGACCCTGACAATTTCCAACAATATTACTGAAAATGTATGCTTCAGAACTTGCTGCACCCCTAGCCAAGCTGTTCCAATACAGCTGCAACATTGGCATCTGCTTGACAATGTGGAAAATTGCCCAGGTATATGCTGTACACGAAAAGAAAGACAAATCCAATCCAGCCAATTACTGCCCATTAATCTATTCTGAATCATCAACAATGTTACGGTAGATGACATCAACAGTGTGACCAAGGAACAAATTAGCAATAAATAAATTAGCAAGCCACCAGTATGACTCAGCTCCTGACCTCATTACAGCTTTGGTTCAAACATGAACAAAAGAGCTGAATTCCAGAGGTGAGGGAGAATGACAGCCCTTGACAGCAAGGCTGCATTCAACTGAGTGTGGCATCAAGGAGCTCTAGTAAAACAGGAGTCAATGGGAATCAGAGGGTAGACTCTCCACTGGTTAGAGTCATATAAGTCACAATTAAAGATGATTGTGTCATTGGAGGTCAGACATCTCAGCTCCAGGACATTTCTGCAGGAGTTCCTCAGGGTAGTGTCCTAGGCCCAACCATCCCATGGCTGCTTCATCAAAGGCCTTCCTTTATTCTTAAGGTCATAAACTTGATGATTGTTTGATGATTGCACAGTATTCATCATCATTCATGACTCTTCACTTACTGAATCAGTAAATGTCCAAAAACAACATCCAGCTTAGGCTTAAAAGTGGCAAGTAACAGTCATGCCACACAACTGCCAGGTGATTCCCATTGCCAACAACAGAGAATCTAACCATCACCCCCGGCATGAATGGCATTACTGACACTGGGTTCTCACGATCAACATCCTTGGGGATACCATTGATCAGAAACTGAACTGGACTGGCCATGTAAAGACAGTGGCTACAAGAGGAGGTCAGAAGGTTGGAATCCTTCAGCAATTAACTCACCTCATAACTCTCCAAAGCCTGTCCACCATCTACAACACACAAGTCAGGAGTCTGATACAATACTCCCCACTTGCCTGATGGGACAGCGCCATCCAGGGCGAAGCAGCCCACTTGACTGGCACCATATCCACAAGCATCCATTCCCTCCACTATTAGCAGCAGCATGTACTATCAACAAGATACACTGCAGAAATTCACCATAGCTCCTTAGACAGTATTGTCCAAAACTATGATCACTACCATCCAGAAAGACATGGGAATTGCACAATCTGCAAGTTCACCGTCAAGCTACTTACTGTCATGACTTGGACGTATATCGCTGTTCCTTTAGTAGGATCAAAATCCTGGAGCTCCTTCCATTACAGTATTGTGGATTAAATCAAATGGACCACAGCAGAAGACAATTCATCACTTCTCTCTTGATGATAACTAGAATAAGCAGTAAATGCTGGTCCAGCCAGTAATGCCAACATGCCATGAATTATATGTTTTTAAATTACAATAGTCTGATATTGGGTTTGTTCGGATACCTTCTTGCTGGTGCGGGCATGATGGGCTGAATGGTCTCCTTCTGCATCATAATAATTCAGTGACTTTCTCCCCAGTGTAAGTAGTGTCTCTCTGTGTCTCTGAAGATGTCTCAAGATATCTCTCTCCATATAAGATAACAAGGTGTAGAGCTGGATGAACACAGTAGGCCAGGCAGCATCAGAGGAGCAGGAAGACTGACGTTTCGGGCCTAGACCCTTTTTCAGAAATAATTTTGAAGAAGGGTCTAGGCACGAAACATTAGCCTTCCTGCTCCTCTGATGCTGCTTGGCCTGCTGTGTTCATCCAGCTCTACACCTTGTTATCTCAGATTCTCCAGCATCTGCAGTTCCTACTATTTCTCTTCATATGATTCTGCTTTTTGTAGCTTGCCGTGGAGGAGACAAAAATGATCAGTGTGTCATCTGACCTAGAAAGCTGCCAAAACAATGTTCCAAGTAAGATAAGTAGTAATCCAATTTACTACCACGATTTTTTTCAGCACCTGCAGTGTTCAAGCTCTGTCTTCTCACACGTTAAAGCTCTTACTAGTCAAACTCTTCGTGCTTGATGGAAAGTCATCAAGTCAATGAATTCTATGTGCACTTGTGGAATATTCACTGAATTCCTCATCTCCTTTTCTTTTAAGTATATGTCTCAGAATATCTTCTCTCTGTCCTTTCTGAAATGATCCAAGTATGAATCCCAAAGGAGGAGGCCAGTTAACCCTCAGAGCCCACTTTGAAAACAGACTTTGAACTTAGTTCAAGGCTTAAAAATATAATTTATACAATAGCATTTTTTTTAAAAACGATGGCAGCCCATCATAACTGTACACAGAAAGAGCGAGAGACAGAAAAGTTGGAAAAGAGATGAAGAAATAAAAGTAAACAAAGGGAAAAAGAGATGGAGATAAAAGGTACTGCAGATGCTGGAGAATCCGAGATAACAAGCATGGGGCTGGATGAACACAGCAG
>JAHRHZ010000049.1:2696817-2776106 GCA_024137785.1 Ginglymostoma cirratum | reverse complement strand
AACTCCCCCTCCCATTCCTCAGATGACATGTCCATCCTGGGCCTCCTACAATGCCACAGTGATGCCACCCGAAGGCTGCAGGAACAGCAAATCATATTCAGCCTGGGAACCCTGCAGCCCAATGGCATCAATGTGGATTTCACAAGCTTCAAAATCTCCCCTCCCCCAACCGCATCCCAAAACCAGCCCAGCTCATCTCCACCTCCCTAACCGGTTTTTCCTCTCACCCCAAGCCACACCCCCATCTCCTATCTACTAACATCATCCCGCCCCCTTGACCTGTCCGTCCTCCCTGGACTGACCTATCTCCTCCCTACCCCCCCTACCTACACTCACCTTTACTGGCTCCATCCCCGCCTCTTCGACTTGTCTGCCTCCTCTCCACCTATCCTCTCCTCTATCCATCCTCTATCCGCCTCCCCCTCTCTCCCTATTTATTTCAGAACCCTCTTCCCCTCCCCCATTTCTGATGAAGGGTTTAGGCCCGAAACGTCAAGTTTTCCTGCTCCTATGATGCTGCTTGACCTGCTGTGTTCATCCAGCCCCATGCTTGTTATCTCGAAAAAGAGATGGAGACAGACAAAAACAGAAGCTAGCCAACAACTTTTAAAAATGCATTTATATAACTCCTTTCATGATCTCAGATCATTTCCAAGCATTTTATCCATTAAGTAGATAATCTACTAATCTTTTGAAATATAATAATTCTTATAATAAATACAGTAGCTAACTTCACACACTGCAAGGTGCCATAAATAGCAATGAGATAATGACTGCATAATTTACTTTAATGATGCTGCTTCAGGGATAAATATCTACCAGGGCATTGGGAAGATCTTCCCTGTTCCTCTTTAAGTTGTGTTGTGGGCACTTATTTGCCCTCCAGAGATGACAGATGGGCTTCAGTTTGACATGTCAGTGAAAAGACTACCTCAGAAAAAATTATTTGAGTTATGTGTATTCTGCTACATACCAACACAGTGAAGGGGGCTAGTTTATCTGTTCATTAGAATCTGTCCATGTTTAACGTTCATTAGGAGATAGAGGGCTTGGTGCTGTGGTGCAATGTTAACAACCCCTCTCTCGATGTATGCAAAACTGAAGAACTTCAAACAGCAAGGATGAGAATACACACCCATCTATATCAACAGAGCTGAGACTGAGAGAATTGAGAACATTAAGTTCCTTGGCATGACAATAACCAAAAACCTGTCCTGGACTTCCCACATAGATGCAATGGTCAAGAAAACACAACAACGCCTCTTCTTCCTCAGGCGGCTTAGGAAATTCAACATGTTCATAAGGACCCTCACTAACCTTTACAGATGTACCAATATAAAGCTTTCTATCCAGGTGCATAACGGCCTGGTACAGCAATTGCTTTGTCCAGGACCGTAAGAAACTATAGACAATTGTGTGCACAGCCCAAACCATCTCAGAATCCAACCTTCCCTTCATGGACTGCATTCACAATTCTTGTTGCTGTGGAAAGGCTGCCAACATCATCAAAGACCCCTCCCACCCTGGTAATGCTCTCCTGCATCTTACACCAGGCAGAAGATACAGAAGCTTGAGCACACGCACCAACAGGTTCAAGAACAGCTTTTTCCCTTCTATTAGACTGATGAATGGACTCTCTAACTTCAAATAATGTTGATATAGCTTCGCAGACCTCCTGTGCAGTGGAATCTGTATGCCTCACTCTGTCTAAGCACACTATGCTCTGTATGTCTCTGCTTACTATGATCTGCCTGTTCTGCTCACAAACAAAGCTTTTCCCTGTGCTTAGGTACACATGACCACAATAATTCAAATCAAATCAAGTCAGGCAATGATTTTATACTCAAACATTAAAATTGGGGTGGAATTTTTATCCAAACTCTTTAAACTGGCACTAAAGCAAATTTTCTGCATTAACTAATAGACAATGGAGTCATATTTTTGTTTATTGTTCATTGTTTCTTAAGTAACATTAAACAAGAAAGTGAAATTTGACTCTTGCTTGACTTTGTGTGCATATCACGTCATTGAAGTCCTGCAGAAGAGTATGTCAAGGTTGCTGTATGAAGTGACTGGGGTCTGTCATGCAGAGAAACAGAGGCTCAAAAAGGAGATTCAAATCTTTCTGTATATGATCTCATCCCTACCTCTGAGCTAGGAGGCCTGGGTAAGTCTAAGTCTTACCCAGGCTAAGTCTTTTTGATCTGTACATCCTTTGCTTACTATAATCTGTCTGTACCACTCGTAAACCAAGCTTTTCACTGTGTTTCGGTACACAATAATAAATAAATAAATCAATTAATCAAAGACCTACCTGCTCCAGAGGTGTGTAATAACATCTCTGAACAGGTTGATTAGAACAATCTACACAGCAATATCCCAGCATTAAAAAAAAAATCAGTTTACTAAACATGTTGGACAAGGATTAACCTGTGCATCAAGAATGTCAGAACAAACAAGGACCATCAGGATTTACTCTTACCACACTAGATTGGAATAAATCTATCAGGGTAGTCAGTGGCATTGTGATGATGTCACAAGATTAATAATCCACAAACCTAAGTTATTGCCAAGGGGACAAAGGTTCAAATCCCAACACAGCAGCTGGTGGTATTTAAATTTAATGAATGAAATCTGGAATTAAAACCTATGACAGAAATTTACAAAGAGGGAAGTGGCTGCTGGCTTCAGCCTTCCATATTATGGGGGTGAGCAAAAAGGCGGTGCTGTCATCAGCTACACTCTCTCACAGGTTCCCCACTGCTGAAAACACCCTCACCCTCACCCTCATGTAATATCTAGCCCTTAATCTTAGCAATGGTGACTATGAGGTTATCATTAATTGGTTTAAAATATCATCTGATTCACTCCCTTCCTTTAGAGAAAGAAATCTGCCATCCTTATCAAGTCTGGCCTATATTTGTCTCCAGATGTAAAGAAATGTTGCTGACTCTTAATTCTTCCCTGAAATAGTGTAACAGGCTACTTAATTCAAAGGGCATTTAAGGTTGGGCAATAAATGCTGGCCTTCCCAGCAACATCGACATCACATGTTGGAATAAAATAGAAGCTGGAGTGGGACTTTTAACCTCTTGATCTTGGTCCAACATTCAACAAGATCATGGCTGTCCTTCCACCTCAACTCTACTCCTTTGTGTTATCTCCATTCTCTGAATTTCCTCAATTCTTGAAAGCCTATCAGATCTGCTTTTTATTGTAATAATTGGAACCATGGCCAACTGGATCTCCTTGACTACAAAATTCTTGATTGGGGTTGCTAACCTGGGCCAATCAGGAAGCCCTGGCTGACAGACATAAACAGGAGATTCAGAAGGGCTCCTCAGTTGAGGGACTGGCTTTGAGCTGGCTGGTCAAGCCCATGTACAGTGCACATGCAAATACAGGGTGATTTGGTGATGGGATACTGGTCTCTGTGCCACTATTTCATAACATACTCAATAAAAGAGCAGTCACAGCTCTCTGGTGTGGGCAATTCCTCAGCTTGATTAATATTACAAGATACCTATCTCTTGTGTGAATTGATTTCTGCCTCAGTCAGATGCAAGACAGTCACTCATCTACCTTTTACATGATGTGTGAGTGCTTTCTTTTCGCTTTTAGCTTGCTCTATCAATTCCTGAAAACTTTTGAAAAGTTCAGTTTCAGTTAAGGATGCTAAGTTAGTTTGGAAAGTACAGCGAATACACCTGTTACTGGAGGCTGGGAAGGGTCAGGAGAAGGCTGCAGGATGGATCATGAAAGAGGAAAAAATCGTCAAGAGAAAATTTCATTACAGCCCCCCGCCCGCAAGAATATAAATTTACAAATAAATAATATATGAATAAATGTTGTTTACTGATCCAGATGAAGCAAGAATAGGTGAAAAGTATGTGTCCAAATGCAACATGAAATAAAGAAAGAAAAGAAACAAGAATGAATTAGATAGCAAAAATACACATAAAACAAGATGAAGGCAGAGGTATGAAGCAAAATTGTTCTACTCAATGTTGAAGGCTACAGCATGTTGAGCTGAAAGCTGAAGTGCTGCTCACGTTGATTTCATTAGAAGACTGTGGCAGACCAAAGACAGAAATATCAAAGTGGAAAATTGAAATGACTACTAACAGGAGCTACAAGGCCATAGTTGCATAATAGATGGAGATGTTCTGTAATGGAATGATCTAGCCTGCATTTGGATGCCCTAATGCACAGAAAACCACATCGTGAGCAGTAAGTATATTATGCTAAGGAGTTTAAGCTAAACAGTCAGGTACAGGGTTCATAGATAGTCTAAAAGAAAGGATGAGGCTACTGTGCAGTGTAGCAATATTATTAACAACACCACATTTGTGACAAGAAGGCATAGAGCATACGACCATATAAATGTATGACAAATAAGGTCAAAGTAGAACTCAACTAGTTAAAAAAGACAGTGTTAAAAACATTTGAAACTCATAGCATTTGTGGTAAGATGAAGGATTGATAATGGAAATAGAAATAAATGTACATGATATGATCACCATTCAGAGATGTAATTGTAAGGTGACCAAGGCTAGATCTGACTATTCAAAGGTTTTAATATTTCAGAAGGATAGGAAGAAAGGAATGGAGGTCAAGTATGCTGTGCTAGTAAAAGATGAGATCAGTACATTAATGATAAATGATCTTGATCAGAAGATCAAAATGTACAATCCATTCAGGTGAGATAAAAAATAATCAAATGTAGAAGCCCACTGATGGTGTACTATATACACCACCCAACAGTTGCTACTTTGTAGGTTGCCTAACCATAGTTACGTGGTTGGACATTGCATACATCAAGAAATAGTGGAGGCTTGTAAGGAAAGCACTGCAACAATCATTGGCATTTTTAATCTTTCTATGCATTGGATGAATCAAATTAGGGAAGTGTCAGGAAGATGGCTTCATAGTGTGCAATTAAATTATTTCTTAGAACAATGTTTTATGAAATCAACAATGGAGCTTTCAGACACAGTAATGTGCAATGGAAAAGTATTAATAACTACATGGTAAAGGATGCTGTAGGCAAGAATGATCACAGTAAAAGTTCACGTTCAGTTTGAGGGTAAAAAGTGTAGGTGTGAAACAAGTGACTTAAACTTAAAGAAAAACATTGACAAGGATCTAAAGGCAGAGATCGTTAAGACAAACTGGAAATGTAGCTGAAAAGGTAAAACAATACATAAGCAGTGGCAGAAATTTAAGGAGATATTTCAGAACTATCAAACATATAATTCATTGAGATGGAAAGACAATGTGAGAAGGATGTACCATCAGTGGTTAATGAGGAAGTTAAATTGGTATTAAATTAAAGGTAAAGGCATACAATACTACAAAGATTGATGGACATGTAGACTGGAAAATTTTAGAAACCAACAAGGGACTAAAAAGAAATAGGGAAATGAAGAATATGAGAGAGAACTAGCAAGAATTATAAAAATGGGGAGTCAAAGTCTCAACACATGTATCTGAAGGAAGAGAGTGACTAAGTGTTGAACCAGTGCTCCTAAATTATTTTTCAATGTGTACTAATTTTAAGACTTTAGAATTTAAGTGATCACCTACACCAGAAAAAACAGGGCAACAATAAAGCAGTATAGTAACATTTGGCATTAAATTTGTAAAATTTGTTTATTATAAATTAAGATATAATATATCATATAAACATGAAATATGAATCTGGTTTTTGAAGAAATTTGTAAAAATGTTATTGGATATTCTTAAGTAGGTTGCAGCCAAGATCTTCCTATTCCCTGGTGACAGAAAACTTAATGAAACCACTTAAAGCTCGATTCCCAGACACACACTTCCTCTCCTATCATCAGCACCTCTTTGTGCACACAGTAATCGGTTTCTCTCCTTCTCAACACAGTTATCAGCTCCTACACTCTCTACCTTCCCCTACACATGTGCTATAATGAGCCCCTCTCTTCCCCACAGTCAAAAATCCCTCTTCTAATATCTAATATTATCACCAGCCCACCAACACCTCATCATCACATAATTGCCAACCTGGAGTACTTGACCTAGAGGCAGAAGAATAAAAGCAAAAGCATGTATTAATTGTGAAATGTATTTTAATACATCCCATTGTAGGACAGTCCAGTATGAATGTCCTGTTAGAATTCTTTGAAGAGGTAACAAGTAGGTTAGACCAGGGAAACTCAGTGGGTGTTATCTATCTAGACTTCCAAAAAGGCCTTTGATAAGGTGCCTCACGGGAGGCTGCTGAGTAAGGTGAGGGCCCATGGTGTTTGAGGTGAGCTATTGGCATGGATTGAGGATTGGCTGTCTGACAGAAGGCAGAGAGTTGGGATAAAAGGCTCTTTCTCGGAATGGCAACCGGTGACAAGTGGTGTCCCGCAGGGTTCAGTGTTGGGGCCGCAGCTGTTCATTTTATATATTAATGATTTGGATGAAGGGACTGGGGGCATTCTGGCGAAGTTTGCCGATGATACGAAGTTGGGTGGACAGGCAGGTAGTATGGAGGAGGTGGAGAGGCTGCAGAATGATTTAGACAGTTTAGGAGAGTGGTCCAGGAAATGGCTGATGAAATTCAACGTGAGCAACTGCGAGGTCTTGCACTTTGGAAAAAAGAATACAGGCATGGACAATTTCTGAACGGTGAGAAAATTCATAAAGCCGAAGTACAAAGGGATCTGGGAGTGCTAGTATAGGATTCTCTAAAGGTTAACTTGCAGGTTGAGTCCGTGATTAAGAAAGCAAATGGAATGCTGTCATTTATCTCAAGAGGGTTGGAATATAAAAGCAGTGATGTGCTTCTGAGACTTTATAAAGCTCTAGTTAGGCCCTATTTAGAATACTGTGTCCAATTTTGGGCCCCACACCTCAGGAAGGACATACTGGCACTGGAGCGTGTACAGCGGAGATTCACGCAGATGATCCCTGGAATGGTAGGCCTAACATACGATGAACGGCTGAGGATCCTGGGATTGTATTCATTAGAGTTTGGAAGGTTGAGGGGAGATCTAATAGAAATTTACAAGATAATGCATGGCTTAGAAAGGGTGGACGCTGGGAAGTTGTTTCCGTTAGGTGGGGATACGTGGACCCGTGGGCACAGCCTTAGAATTAGAGGGGGTCAATTTAGAACGGAAATGAGGAGACATTTCTTCAGCCAGAGAGTGGTGGGCCTGTGGAATTCATTGCCACGGAGCGCAGTGGAGGCAGGGGCGTTAAATGTCTTCAAGGCAGAGATTGATAAATTCTTGATCTCGCAAGGAATCAAGGGCTATGGGGAGAGTGCGGGTAAGTGGAGTTAAAATGCCCATCAGCCATGATTAAATGGGGGAGTGGACTCGATGGGCCGAATGGCCTTACTTCCACTCCTATGTCTTATGGTCTTATAGTATGCAATTTATTCACACAAAAATGTATTTTTAATCTCAGTTCTTATCCTCAATATTTCTCTTTAAACTCAACTTTATTTTTTGTTTCTGACAAATGGAGTCATAGAATTGGGTTGGTTAACTCAGACAATTGATCACAACTTAAGTTGAAATTATGATCAATGAATCACCTCATGTTTATCAGTGCAACTCCCCTCATTATGCTGGCCTTTGTTTACTGATTGCGTGTGATTTACCAATAAAATTTAAGCTTCACAAGTTGTAAAGAAAAGGTCAGTTAAATATCATAATTACAATTGTTAAGGCAATTCAGTATATCTTCCTGTATTGGAATTATATTAGATCTAAATACTCTAATCCAATTGTCCAAAATCTCCCACATCTCCACCCCTCCAACCCCAACCTATTCTTTTCACATTCCTTTCAATATTTGAAGTGCTCAATTAAATTCTGCTAAACCTTGTTAGAATATAAAATGCATTACCGGAAGAAGCTAATCAGGCTTTTCTGTACAAAAAAGAAGAAAAGTAAAATTTGAAACTGCCACTCACTTTCCCAGGTTAACCGCACATCCTCCCAGTTTTTTTCCACACTTAGTCGCTGCACGTTTGCCTACTTCTGCTTGCACCAACCGAGAAATAAATTTTAGGAAATATCACCATTGTCCCGGTGGACCATAAGGCTACTGTCCCAGTAGATAAAGAGATGACTGGTGATGAGTTTAACTACAACAAAAAGTCCAAAGTTTACTCAGCACTCTCTGATTAAATGGTCCTTTGGACTCCATCAAGCAGCCAGTAGTTCCAAGGCTAATCACCTCTCCACAGTCACCATTGCAATAATGGAGAGGAAGGAGTCACTGACCATAAATCTACATTTGTGTTCACATGAGGAATAGTGGGCAATAGTTGGAGAACCCGTATCATGAAGGAATAGCTCATGGTCAATGTGTCAAGTATGCCTTTAAGAGGAATGCTCATGATATCATCACTGTATCGTATCATGGCATGTGACCTGAGGATATAAAGTTCTCACATTCCATCTTACATTAGGTCACTTGAAAATTCTCTGTTGTAACATGTAGCCGAAATTAGCTGTCACACTTGGGTGCCTAAGGACTGTAGAGTTAATGTAATGAATATCTGTTGAGTTTTTCAGTGTCACGATATGCACTCCTAGATTCCTAAGTTACCAGAGATAATATAAACGCATTGGAAATCTGAGAAAAAACATGCTGTTGGAGGCAAACTCAAAACAGGGTAACAACAGTAGTCATCTGTAGAAGATTCCACTATTAAGGTTGCAGGTAGTTCGTTGAAAGTTCATTAAAGACCACTCAGACACAGCTTTGGACAACAGTAAATTCAGACATAAGAAGGGTTTCTCAGTGTTAGGCAGCATCAGTTTATGTGAGTAATGACAACTGTACAGCTTAGTAAACAGGGTATTAACCACCAAGAAAACTGAGCTCATTTCCTTTTGATTAGAATGTAAGTTATTTTGATATCAAAGAAATTTCTGAGATTACCTTAATTAATAAAAAGTAAAAGGCTGAAGTACCTTAAATGGAACAGATGGCTCGTGTAATGCAATATAGAAAGCTGGAAGGCTAGAATGCTCAGCCTCTGATAATTGATATACAAGTAACAGTTTTGCAAAGTTTTTGTTCTTAAGGAATGAGCAGTTTTAATTTGCATTGTCAAAGTCAGGGACATGCAACAAAGTGTTACTGTGGACGTTTTTAAGGCAGAATCATGGATAACACAAACCTCGTGATGGAATGGTCATCCAGTAACACATTTAGTAAATTACAAATGCTCAAACAATGTGTGCAGTTCTACTTTACAGATCAGGTGATGACGCTAAGAAAAAAAAATCATGCTTAACATTTTCAAGGAGGGAATTCCCAGACCTAGCACTACCTGTTATTCTATGATTAGAAAGGTTCAAAAAAGATCTGCAAGTTTGTCAAATAACAAGGTTAAGAAATAAGCTCAGGATTAACAGACATCCAAATCATGTTACACCGTCATAAGAGTCTGTTGGCCAGTTGTTTGGAAGAAGCCACAAAAAGGACATGAGCATGACTTTTCCAAAGAGAGGCTTATTGACTTAATCATTATGTTTCACCAGCTAAATTCTTTTAAAATGATCTTTTTGTGCAATTAAAAGTGTCGTACCATTAATGCATAACTTGAGGATAGGTTCAAGAATGAAGTCTAAGCAGCATGACAACGATTACATGCTCGAGATGCAGTCAACATATTGCTACGTTTGGCAAAGTGCACCAAACAAACAAAATGTGTAACAGATGCAGATTGTTGCATCTATTCAAAGCCTACCAGATTTTCTAGACATCTGTAGACACCAAGAAACTTTGGAAGCAGATTTTCCTGCATATACATATCCAAAGGCCAAGCTAGACTCTAAAACAAAATACAAGTGACCAACAAAATAACATACAACCACAATGCTTGCAGTGGTATGTGAAGTGGTAACTAGGTGTACAAACTCAAATCCAATGACATTCAGAATCAGTCAAGTGAAAGGCAATTTCAAAAGATTGTCAGACTTTACATTCTGTTCACTGCAAGCTCTATGTCAATGGTATTTTTTTGAAAACAGATTATAACTCCAAATTACTGACAGATATATTCAAATATAAGTACAACATTTTCTTTTTAAAAGAAAAACAAATACTAAAGATGGCATGGAATGTAAATTCAGTGACTGTCTGAAATCCTTCCGTGAATCACACTGAGCCCCAAAAGGAAATATGAAACGTCACACCAGAGGAGCATCAAAGGAATTTCAGAAAGAAAGACATCAAAGGGAGAGATGTCATTCAAAAAACTGAGCAGTGATCTCCTGTGGCTTGTATCCTGGATTGTCAACATGATGAGTTGAAAGGGAGACAGTTCTGAGTGAAACTACAAGAAAGGTGCTTAAACACCAAGTTCAACCCTGGTCTCTGTGCTAGTCAGCTGGAATGCTTGCTTGGAGTTCAAGACTTTCACTTTACTGCACTTCCTATGCAGTAAATAGAAACAAAGTATTTCTCTGTCTCCGATTGCTGAAAACAAGCTGTTAGCAAAGCCACTGCTGAAGGAAACTAGAAAACCTCCTGCCAGCTAACCACAAAATCAAGAATCTCCAAACAAACAATCAACTACCAAAACCAACTAAAAAGTTGGAATATTTCACAAACTATTTGTTACAGCAAAGGCTAAGATTGAATTTTATGTTTTTTTGGAACTTTTACTTTTTAAATTTACCTCTCATTTCTAATTTATGAGAAAGTATGTCATGCGTTATTATCCTTTATAATCACCCTTTTCATAACTCAAGAAAGCATGGTTAAACCCAGGACAGATACAATTTTTGAAGTGAACGCATAGCAACTCATAACTCGAGATCTAGCTCAAAATCCTGTCATCTGTGCAAGCCAACCGTTCTAATACAGAGCACAATACTATAAGGTAATAAGAAATAAGAACAGGAGTAGGACATTCATCTTCTTGATGCTTGGTACTCTGCTTGGTGTTTAACCACCTTTCTTGTAGATTCCTGGAAGGGTAAAAACAACCATGCCTTTCACCATTTCTTTCAACTCATCCTGTCAACAATCTAGGATACAAACTATGGGAGATCACAGTTCAGTTTTTTGTATGGCATCTCTCCCTTTGAGTCTTTTCTGTCTGAAGTTGTTTTGACACTCTTCAGGTACAACATTTCACAATTCCTCTTGAGATTCTGTAATCCACACAAGGATTTCAGACAGTCGTTGAATTTATATTCTCTGCTCTCTTTAGACTAGTATATACTTTCTTCTTTTAAAAAGCATATGCTGTGCTTACATTTGAATATATCTGCCTGTAATTTGGGGCTACAATCTGTTTTCATGAGAATACCATTGACATGTGCGTGGATCTAACAAGACAGAAAGTCTGACAATCCTCTGAAATTGCCTTTCACTTGACTGATTCTAAATGTCATTGTGTTTAAGTTTGTGCACCTACTTATCACTTCCCGTTGCTGCAAGCGTTGTGGTGCTATTTCATTTTGTTGGTCACTTGTACTTTGTTTTAATGTCGAGCTTGACTTTTGGGCAAGTATATGCAGGAAAATGGCTGATCCAACATTCCTCATGTCTACCTTCCCACCCTTTCCCTGTAATCCTTGATTTCCCTACTGAGGAAGAATCAATTGATCTCAACCTTAAATAGTCACAAGCCATTGGCTCTGATATTCATACTTCTCACACCTTTTGGCAAGGAATTTGCCATTGAAACAGATCACAAGGTATTAGAAATGATATGCACAAACTGATACGTGAACCAGAGGACAGATGAGAGTCATCACAGTGGAATTCTGGGAGGCATTGCCACAGTCATCATGACTTCAACAGGTCAGAGAGAGTAGTGTGGAGCTGGAGGAACACAGCAGGTCAGATGGCATCGAAGGAACAGGAAAGTTGACATTTCAGGTTTACATCCAACATCAGGTCTTGATGAAGGGTGTTAATGCGAAATGTCAACTTTTCTGCTCCTCTGATGCTGCCTGACCTGTTGTGTTCCTCCAGCTCCATACTGTATTGACTCTGAATCGAACATCTGCGTTCTTGCTATCTCCCACCAGGTCAGACAGAATTTGGTGTCAAGGTGTGGTTAAACCCAAAACACTACATGGGTGTTTGCCATTCTCCCTCCTCCTCTAAACAAAAAAAAAAGACTTTGTGAGACGGAAGACTGGCAAGGTAAAGGTATACAAGGGAGTAGGCATTAAAAGAGTGGGCCAGTGTTAGAGTGGAAGTGCTGAGGCCTTTGCTCGAGAGGTTTCAGCATGAGGAGACTGAGCAGGGGTACAGGTAAGAGCACGTAAGGGCTCTTTAACTCTACTTTCTTTCTGTCTAGACTGACGGCAGTAGGGACGGCAGTTAAGGCAGTGGCATGCTCTTCTTGCAGGATGTGGGAGATCAGGGAGACTTCCAGTGTCCCTAGTGGCTACACCTGTGAGAAGTGCACCCAGTTGCAGCTCCTGACAGACTGAGTTAGGGAATTGGAGATGGAGCTGGAGCTGGATGCACTCAGGATCATCCAAGGTGCAGAGAACATCATTGATAAGAGCTATAGTGAAGTGGTCACTCCTACGATGCAGGCTGCAGGTAGCTAGGTGACCACTAGAAGAGGTAAGGTGGGGGGGGGGGGGAGGTGGGAGGGCAGATAGTGCAGAGTTCCCCTCTGACTATTCTCCTCAATAACAAATACACCACTTTGGATACTGTTGGGGGGATGGCCTTTCAGGGGCTAGCAGCAGCAGTCAGGTCAGTGGCACTGTGACCGGCTCTGAGGTTCAGAGGGAAAGGGTGAAGTCAGACAGAGCAATACTGATAGGAGATTCAATTGTGAGCAGGACAGACAGGAGATTCTGTGGCCGCAGAAGAGACACTAGGATGGTGTGTTGTTTCCCAGGTGCCAGGCTCAAGGATGTCTCTCAGCGGTTGCAGAACATCCTGAAGGGAAAGGGTGAACAGCCATAGATCATTGTGCACATTGGTACAAATGACATAGGTAGACAAAGGGATGGGGTCCTGCAAAATGAGTATAGGGAGTTAAAAAGCAGGACATCAAGGGTAGAGATTTCCAGATTACTCCCAGTGTCGCACGCCAGTGAGGATAGAAAGATAGGCCAGATGAATGTGTGGCTGTCGTGCTGGTGTAAGGGGCAGAGTTTTCAGTTCTTGGATCATTAGGTCTCTTCTAGGTTAGAGGTGACCTGTACAAGAGGGATAGGTTGCACTTGAACTGGAGGTGGTCTAATATCCTTGCAAGGAGATTTACTAGTGTTACCTGCGAAGGTTTAAACTAATTTGTCAGGGGGTATGGGACTCTGACTAAGAGAGGGGCCATCAAGAAGTTGGGGAAAACACATTAGCCATCAAGAGCAAGTTTACTATCTGTTACAGCCAGGGGCACAATAAAGGAAGAGAAAAGACTTCTGGTTTAAAGTGCATTTATTTCAACGCATGAGGCCTGACTGGCAAGGCAGATGAGCTCAGAGCATGGATTGGCTCTGTGGACTGGGATATTACAGCCATATCAAAAACATGGCTGAGAGAAGGGCTGGATTGGCAGATTAATGTTCCAGGATGCAGAAGCTACAGGCGTGAAGCTACAGCTACAGAAGTACAAGTAAGCGAGGAGGGGGAGTTGCCCTTTTGATAAGGAGGGCATAACGACAGTGCTGTGAGAGGATATTCTGAAGCGGTCATCAAATGAGGCCATATGGTTAGAACTTAGAAACAAGAAGGGGGTGGTAACTCTGTTGGGACTGGATTATAAACCCCCAAATAGTCAGTGGGTACGAGAGGCGCAGATGTGCAGACAGATTGCAAATACCCGTAGGAATAACAGAGTAGCATTGGTTGGAGATTTTAATTTCCTCTGTATTGATTGGGCCACTCAGAGTGTAAAAGGTCTGGACAGGGTGGAACTTGTCAAATGTGTCCAAGGAAGTTTCCTAAGTCATTGTGTAGAGGGCCCTACTTGGGAGGGTGCAACACTGGACCTACTCTTAGGAAATGAGGTCAGGCAAGTGACTAAAGTGTCAGTTGGAGAGTACTTTGGGCCCAGTGACCATAACTCTCTTCGTTTTAAAAAAGCTATGGAAAAAGATAGGACAGGTTCACAGGTTAAGGTGCTAAACCAGAGCAGGCTAATTTGGGGCCATTAGGCAGGATCTAGCAGAAGTCAATTGGGTGAGTCTGTTTGAAGGAAAAGGAACAATAGGCAAATGTTTAAAAGTGTGATATCAAGAGTCCAGGAATTGTATGTACCCTGTTAGGGTGAAGGGAAAGCTGGTGGGTTTAAGGATCCCTGGCTGATGAAGGATATTGAGGCTTTGGTCAGGAAAAAGAAGGCGGCATACATTGGGTTTAAGCTATCAGGTTCAAGTGAATCCCTAGATGACTATAAGGGAAATCAGAAGAGCAAGAAGAGGGAATGAGATGGATCTGGCAGATAAAGTTAAAGATAATCCCAAGAGGTTCTTTAGCTGTATTAAGAATAAGATGGCAGCAAGGGAGAGAATAGGTCCCCTTAAAAATCAGCATGGCTGTCTGTGTGTGGAGCGGCAGGAGAGTGGGGAGATTTTTAATGAATATTTCTCCTCAGTGTTTACTGAGGAGAGAATCATGGATGCTAAGGAAATAAGGGAAATAAGTAGGGATGTTTTGGACTGCATACACATTACTAGAGAGGAAGTGTTTGCAGCCTTGAAGAGTATTAATGTGGATAAATCCCCTGAGCCTGATCAAGTCCATCCTCGGATGTTGTGGGAGGCTAGGGAAGAAATTGCAGTGGCCCTTGCACAGATTTTTGCTTCATCTTTAGCCACTGGTGAAGTTCCGGAAGACTGGAGGGTGTCTAATGTTGTTCCATTGTTTAAGAAAGGTAGCAAAGACAAGCCAGGGAACAACAGGCCAGTGAGCCTGACATCACTGCGAGGAAAGTTATTGAACAGGATACTGAGGGACAGGATCAACCAACATTTGGATAGTCAAGGTCCGACTAGGGATAGCCACATGGATTTGTGCATTGGGTCATGTCTGACAAATCTTTCCAAATTTTTTGAAGAGGTAGTCAAGAGGATAGATGACGATAGGGCAGTGGATGTTGTCTATACGGACTTTAGTAAGGCCTTTGACAACATTCTGCATGGCAGGCTAGTCATGAAGGTTAGGTCACATGGGATCCAGGGAAAACTAGCTAATTGGGTTCAAAATTAGTTCAATGGTAGGAAACAGAGGGTGATGGTTGAAGGTTGTTTCTCAGACAGGAGGCCCGTGACTAGTGGTGTACCACAGCGTTCGGTGCTGGGACCCTTATTAGTTACATAAATGACCTGGATATGAATGTATAAGGCACGATTAGTAAGTTTGTGGATGATACAAATTAGGAGGTATCATTGATAGCGAGGAAATAATCAAAAATTATAGAGGGATCTTGATCAGATGGGGAAGTGGGCTGAGGACTAGCAAATGCAATTCAATATAGATGTGAGGTGTTGCACTTTAGAAAGTCAAACCAAAGTAGGACTTATACAGCAAATGGTGAGATCCTGAGGAGTGTTGCTGAACACAGACCTAGGAGTACAAGTACATAGTTCATTAAAAATGGCATCACAGGTAGGCAGGGTGGTGAAGAAGGCACTTAGCATGCTGGCGTTCATCAGCCGAGGCATTGAGTATAGAAGTTGGAATGTTATGTTACAGTTGTGTAAGTCGTTGGTGAGCCCTCACTTGCAGTATTGTGTATAGTTTTGGTCATTCTGTTAAAGGAAAGACATAGTTAAACTGGAAAGTGTGCAAAGAAGATTTATGATGATGTTGCCAGGACAAATAGCCCTGAGTTATAGGGAGAGATTGTCCAGGATAGGACTTTATTCCTTGGAATGCAGGAGAATAAGGGGTAACCTTATTGAAGTGTATAAAATCATGAAGGGCATAGACAGGATGAATACATAAAGTCTTTTTTCCCAGGAATGGGGAATTGAAAACTCAAGATCATAGGTGTAATGTGAGCGGGCATAGATTTAAGAAGGACCTGAGGGGCAACTTCTTCACGCAGAGAGTGGTGCGTATATGGAATGGGCTGCCAGAGAAAGTTATTGAGGCAGGTACAATAGCAACATTTAAAAAAACATTTGGATAGGTACAAGGAAGGGAAGGGTTTAGAGCGATATGGACCAAATGTGGGTAATTGGAACTATTTGAGTGGGCATCATGGTCAGCACGGACCAGTTTGGGCCAAAGGACCTGTTTCCATGCTGTATTACTCTATGACTCTATAACTGCTAATGAGTGCAGTCCCAGGCAAAGAGTTTCTACTTGGCAAGAGCAAGCATATGACTATGAAGTGAGATATCAGCCAGGTACCAGTGCGATTACACGTGATGTGCTGAGGAGATTACATAACCTACATAAGGACCAAGATGTACCTCCTAATCTACGTGTTGACGTTCTAGCCTGCAAAATTGAAGACGTGTACACTTTGGCCAAAACCAATGTGAACAGTAGCAATGGCACCACATTCACAATCAGTTCTTAAACTACCGGTGGTCAGTAGCAGTGTTTGTGCCATCAACAAGATTAACTGCAAAAATTTAACAAAGCTCCTTAGACAGAACCAGTGAAACTCATGACCACTAAGATCTAAAATCTAAAAGGACAAGGGCAGCAGATACATGGGAACACCATCACCTGCAAGTTCTCCTCCAAGCTACTCACCAACCTGACTTGGAAAAATGTTGCCCTTCTTTCAATGTCATTGAATCAAAAGCTAGAAAGTCCCTCCCAAATGACATTATGGATCTATCTTTAGTAAATAGATTTATGCTGTTCGTAATGCAGTTCACCACCAGCTTTTCAAGGGCAGCTAGAGATGTGTAATAAATCCCCGTCAGCACCACCCATGTTCTTTTTTTTTAAATCAACAACTGTAGCAGACAAGCAACTATAGACTTGCAAAAGATCACTGTGCAGGGATGACCACTCTGTATTAAAGAATTACCACTTTTATTTACTCATGGCATATGGACATTGCTATTTGAGCCAGCATTTATTTAGTCCCTTGCTAACTGCCCTTTATGTGGTGATGAGCCACCTTCTTGAACCACTGCAATCCATCACGGGAACGTACACTCACAGTGCCATTATGAAACAATTTCCTCTGGTGATCACCAGGTAAAGTGACCATGTGACCACCACTGGTCACCTATAGTGCCAAAGTAGGACTGCAGGGCATTTTGTAATGTGCATCCGATCACTCTTCTCTTTCTCACTCACAGGTCAAAGACAAGGAAAGACAGCTGAACAGACCAGGGAATAGCTGAGCATCTCAGAAGATTCACCATTCTTTCTTCCCAATCCCCTCCATCAATGCAGATCTTTTTAATTCATTCATAGGAAGTGGATGTCAATGACTAGGCCAGCATTTATTGCCCATCTCTAACTGATCTGGAGGAGATGGTGGTGGGCTGACCTTTTGAATGAATTACATCTTGTTTTTGGGAGGGCTTTGGTACACAGACACCCATACACCCACAGTGCTATAGGGGAGGGACTTCCAGGATTTTGACTTAGCAACAGAGAAGAAACGGCAATTTGATTTCAGGTTAAGATGGTGTTTGCTTGGAATGAATCTTGCATGTGGTGGTGTTACTATTTCCTTGTCTTTCTAGCTGGTAGAGGTCACAGGTTTGGAGGATCCTATCAGAGAATCCTTGGTGTATTACTGCATTGGATCATGTAGGTGGTACACACTGCTGCCACTGTGCTTTGGTGGTGAAGGGGTGAACATGGAAGTTGATGGTTGGTGCATGGAGTATCAAGAGGGTTTCTTTATCATGGATGGTATCAAACATCTTAAATGTCATAAGAGCTGCGCTCATCCAGGTATGCATCATCTGAGGAGATTAATTCATTTTGGCTATACAAAGATAAACTTGATGTATCATAACAAGTCACTTTCAAAAGCAAACAAGTACTATGTTCATGTTACACCACAGACACATTGGATTCAATGCACAAGTCCAGGACATAAGTCTGTGTAGTGGCAAGGGATGAATCAGATTACTCAATGACTTATGAGCATACCAAAGGTATTAACCCCAGTACCAAAAGAAACCTCAACATCAACATGACGTTTCATCCACTCTTCGGACAAAAGTAGCAACAGGCTTATTCACGATACATGGTGAAGATATCTTTGTCATGGATTACTTCCCTAAATTTTTCCATTCTTCAATAACTTAGCAAGATGAAGAACATGATTATTGCTGATACAATGAGTTCTACTTTCAGTTTCAAAATCCACAAATTGGACTGCTCAGTAGACCCATTGTTTCTGCCTAATCCTGCCACACATCCTGTCTCTTTGTGACGTAGGTGGAACATCCCTTGTTCCAGTCCTGCTTCGGTATGTTAGTAATATCACTGGTGCTGCTTCCCTCTTTATCTGGAATTGAAAAAGTTTACCAATTTTACTTTCAATTTCCACCTCCCCCGCTCCCCGCACCCCCTCTCCACCCCCCCCCTCCCCCCCACCTTCACCTGTTCCACCTCTGACTCCTCCGTACCCTTCCTCAACATTCCTGTTTCCAGTTCTGGGATGGGTTGGCCACCAATATCGACTAAACCCCCACTTACTCACACAGTTACCTTGACCATACATCCTCTTACCCTGTTTCCTGTAAAGACTCTATTCCATTCTCCCAGTTCTTCCGTCTCCATCACAACTATTCCGATGATGCCAGCTTTAACAAGGGGGCTTCCGAAATGTCTACATTCTTCCTCAACTGAGGATTCCCCACCTCTGTCGTTGACAGGGCCTTCAGCAGTGTCCGACCTATCTCCCATACTTCAGCCCTCACCTCCTCTTCCTCTTCCCCCCCACAATAGCAGACAGGTTCCCCAGTCCTCACTTACCACACCACCAAACATCCACATCCAAAGGATTATTAGCTGCCATTTCTGCCACCTCCAGTGGGATACCACCACCAGACACATATTCCCTTTCCTTCTCTTATCAGACTTCTGCAAGAATCAATCCGTCCAGGGCACCCTGATCTGTCCCTCCTCCAGTCCCAACACATCCCCACAGCCCTAAGGCACCTTCCCATGCAATCACAGAAAGTGTAACTCCTGCCCAATTACTTGCTCCCTCCTCACTACCCCAGTCTGAAGACACACCTTCCAGGTGAGACAGCAACCTGCACATCACTCAATCTATACTCACAGTGTGGTCACCTCTACACTGGGGAGGCAAAAGGCAGAATGGGCAATTGCTTTGCAGAACACCTACATCCTGTCTGCAAAAATGACTCCTAGCCTCCAGCTATCTGCCACTTCAACACATTATTGTGTTCCCTGTCCAAGCTCCAGCAAAGCTCAGTGCAAGCTAGAAGACAGCATCTCATTTTCCTTTTGGGGACCTTGCAGCCTTCAGCACTCAATATCAAGTTCAATATTTTAGAGTCTGAACACCTTCTCCTATGTCCTTACCATAACCCTCACACACCAGGCCTTGTCATCACATCCCACAAACGACCCATTGTCAGCCACTAAAGGTCCCCATTAACAGCTACTGATTCTCTGAGCTTACCTTTACACATTCCTTTGTCGGTCCAATTATTTTTCTGTCTCTCTAAGTTCCATCTCCATCTATCGGACTTAACGTAGAAATTGCCACATCAGATAAAACACCCTGTTGCAGGCAATTCACAACAGGAATAAGCTGGTATATTAATACATGGAATCAATGAAATACCAGAAATTTCCTGCAAATATTCTGTATCTGCCTTTATAGTGGAAGACACAAAAGCATTCCAAGAATGGTAGAAAATTGAGAGGGAAAATTGAGTTTTGAACTTTTAAACAATCATGATTGCTACATAAAAGATATTTGGAAAACTAATGGAACTAAATACTGACATATCCCCTGTACTGAGGCCCGCATGCTAGGATCTTAAAAAGGGGTTGTAAAGCTAATGGAGGCATTTGTTGCAATCTTGCAAAGTTCTTTAGATTTTGGAAAGCTCCGGTTGATTAGAAAACCAAAAACATTATTTATTCTGTTCAAGAAAGGTGAGAGAAATAAAATGGTAACTTTAGACCAGTCAGACTAACATCTATCCCAGGAAGAGTAGTGGAGTTAAGTTGTTGTTTCAGACCATGAGGAATAGGAACAGGAGTGAGCCAGTTGACTCCCTGAGATTGTTCTGCCATTCAATAGGATCATGGCGGAACTGACACTCCTCACATCCACTTTCCTGCATTTTCCTCATGTTTCTTGATTCCCCTACCACTCGATAATCTATGTATCTCAGCTTTTAATATAGACAAGACTCTGCACTTACATCTCTCCTTGTGGCAAAGAATTCCAAAGACTGGATATTAACATTAAAGGAATGAGAAATTTCATTCTACTACATATTAAAGTATTACCCATTTCAACATCAATATAAAATTAGGAACTATGTTGATATCTGGAAATATCAATTTAGTGTTCATACTAAATTATCATAAAATTGCAATTTGGAAAATTTATGACTTCTTCACCAAACATTGTCTGTAAACTACTTAGCCAATTTCTTTTAAATTGATTAATTCAAATAAATGATGATTTAAAAAAATTTTATAGACTCTCAATCCAGGACCTAACGACCCAGATAGATCATTCAAGAGTTTACTTTCAATACTGAGAATACTGTTTATCTTTTAGAAAGAATTGCAGAATTTAAAGAGCATTTCACAACAAATTCAAAGTACCTAATGATAATTTTTAAAAATAACAATGAAAAGATTATACTTTTTATTATGCTCATTTTGTCTGTTAAACCTATCATGATTTTTCTCCATGCATTCTCAGCCAATGTCTGCTTAAAGTTGTGTTATAAGGCAGAATTTAAAGCTCCTTGCTGGCCAAACATTGGTCAATGCCTAAAGTTGTGGCTACACTTCTGAAAATTGTTACTTTTAAGCAAAATTATAACCAGTTACAGAGAAGCTGTTGTTAGGTCCTGCAGGGTCTTTTGCTCAGGAGAAACATTTAGGTATTACACCTACGTGTTGAAACACTTCAAACAACTCGTAAAATACAAAATTCAAAACTTAAGATACTATACATTAACTCTGTCCAGTTAACTGCTTGCCATCACTCCAATAGGCTGACTCATTTTCTCTCTCTCAGTGGTTTGGCCAGCGAGGCCAATTGTAGGCATTGAGGCCATGCATATGGGTGACCAGCCAGATAAGCCCTTTATGCCTGTGGCTTGGTGGTGGTATCAGCATCTGACAGTTGTGAATTTTCAATTGACCAGCAGCACTCTGAGGTGAGAAATGACCCTAAAGATGTTGAGTCCTTTGTCATCAACTTGAGTATCCAACACATATTACAATCGGGTCGAGGGGTGGGCCAGGATGGACCTGCCAGGTTTGTCACTGCCTGTCTGGTCAATGCGTCCACTGCCATAATCATTAAAATCCATTCCTAGTACATCCACTTAAACAGCGTTCATGTATTACTGACTACACCGGGATCTACAGTCCATCAGTTATTGGACTATGGTTCAACAGATATGAACCAGCAAATTGCAACAAGAAAATACAAAAACTAGAGGAGTAACTGATTTAAAATTCTTAGTGAAGTAGTTATCAATATGTTTTACTTGCTTCATAACTTTATCAAAAAACTGACATATGATAATTAAATATCTAAATTAGACTGATTTCATGTCAATAGCAAAACAATAACTATGCCACGATTACAATGTCATAAAACAATTCAAGAAAAAAAAGTAAGATTTCTTTCAGGATTTATGCATTGATACAAAACTATTTCACTGATAGTAGCCCATTTTTAAAACTGTACTGATCAAATTTCTTACAGCTCCCTAATTTGTATATACAAGCAGAAAACTTTGAACTACCCTCAAAGTCATGTATTATTGCCTTGTGAATTGTGTGCACCCAAAGACAATGCTACAAACTAGTTATGAAAATTTTACATTTTTATTACAAATAATAAAGAAAATGCAAAATGTATCGATTTTCTAGTAAAATCACGAGAGTGTTTAAACTACTGGTACACAAGTAATACTGTACACTATCTATCATTATAAATTCCATGGATTGATTAAAAACATGTAAATGAGTTAATCAAATTATATTGTGAAATTTTAATAAGTAAATTAACACAATGCTGTTAACTTTATTCATGTCTACATAATGTAAAAGTATTAAACAACAACAAAATTTACAAGGAAGTTACCAGGGTGAAAACTGAACAAAATCTGTAAATTCTGCCAACTTATTTCTCTCTAAATCCTGACCCAAAGTTGTGGCTGCACTTCTGAAAATTGTTATCTTTATGCAAAATTATAACCAGTTACAGAGAAGCTGTCGTTAGGTCCTGCAGGATCTTTTGCTCAGGAGAAACATTAAAGTATTACACCTACATGTTGAAACACTTCAAACAACTTGTAAAATACAAAATTTAAAACTTTAAAAATACTATACATTAACTGTCCACTTAACTGCTTGCCATCACTCCAGTAGGCTGACTCATTTTCTCTCTCTCTCAGTGGTTTCCTTCCCCAGCCACATATTCCAGCTCACCACTTCCCAACCTAAACACTTCTACTTGCTCATTCCTTTTCTCAATGCTAACTGAACAGTAGTGGTGAAAAGGAAGAAGCAAGCAAGGAAGCTGTGAGATAGGGTCTTGGAGTGAAACAGAGCAGGAGAATTCCAGTGGGGAAGCAATGAGATGACCAGGCAGTAAAACGGAAAGTACTTCAGGAAGTGAAGAGGATCCCCAAAATAATCACATCACAGGATTCACCAACAGGTCACCATCAAGAGAGTACATCCGACGAGGATGCCAACAGTGATGGAGCACAACAACGTAAAAGCAGAAATTGTAACCTAAATCAGAAGAGCAGGTCCAAGAAAGAAACAACTGTAAAATTAAACCACATTTATCAGGGTGACCTAGTGTAGAATGATAGTATCTTACTTTACAATTGGTATAATCACATGTACCAGAACATTCAGATGGCCCTAGGAAATATACATCTTTAATAACAATCAATAATACTTCCTTCTTGACAGATCTTTGTCTCTTACTTTACCTAAGGAACAGCAGTTTGTAGTCAACCTATTGCTAAATCAAAAGGTCAATATGATTTTACACCATTTTTGCAATAAGAACAGTTAAAACCAAAGATAAAACAAGAATGAACAAGTCACATATAATAAATAATACTTGCTCATTTTGATCTTGGGTACTAGTTTATATTCCAAAATCAACTGAATCATGAAGCACAACAAATTCAACTAATCTGGTATTATACATCTGATTTCTTTTGCCCACTCAATGCTCCCGTAATTTCTTGAAGAGTGGCAACATCATTCCAGTCCCGTGTGGCTTCCATCAAGTGGCGTTGTCCATGAGCAATCCATTCTTCTTGATCACAAAACATCCGTCCACAAAACCAACAGTGAAACTTAAACTGCAAATGCTCATCCTGAGCATTTTGAACTACCTGATAATTATTTTTATGGATCTTCTTTAATTTTATTTTCAACATATGTCTTTCCTTCACTGGACTGACTGTTTTGCAGTTATGCCATTTGTCAAGTAAAATACCTCTGTTTTCAAATTCCTGTCTTTGCCTATCCTTTAAATTGAGAGAAATAACGGTTCTTTCAGATAAAACCACCTTGAGTACATTTCCTCTGTACTTGCCTATTGTTTGCATTACGTTAGCTACCTCTTGAACATCTACATCTGGATGATTTAATACAACTACAGGCTGATTGCGACGGGGGCATTTTACCAACTGACTTTTATGAAATGGTTTCAGCCTTAGTTTGCGGGTAGTCTTTAATATTTCACACTGATTGGTGGTAACAGGAACAAAGTTGTATGGTCTTTTTATCTTTTTTAAGAGGATTTCATCCTGATTATGATCAGGTATTTTTTTTCTGGTATTCCTGCGCTTCAAAGGTAATGGTTCATCTGCACTGGTCTTTAAGGACCGAGAATTCTGGAGAGCAGCTGTCTTAACAGATATAGTGTTAAACGTGTTTGGTCTACTAACTGAAACACAAGATTGTTCACAGTTACTGTTCTCCTGCCATTTTACCTTAGAAGAGCAATTATTTACTGAATCAAGTTCAGCATAAACTGGGGACTTCTTTGTCAGTGCTGATGCGTGCAGTTCTGATTTTTCTGCTGTGCTACATGAAACAGTTGTGGGACACAATACTCCAAGGTTTTGTGACAGGTTGACAGAATGACAACTTATTGTAGAAGCTTTCTGTTTGAAATTATCAGCAGCATTCAGTACTCTAAGCAGAATATCACTTGAAACAATCTTGTAAGTTGTTCCATGTTTATAATAGTCAGGGTCTTTTACTATGGTTTGAGAAGGTGGTGTGTTTTCAAGACTAACTTGGCTCATTGAGGAATTAAGCAAAACTGCAGAAAGATGGGATGAAGCCATTTCTGATTTGGATTGCAGTTCTGGAAAAAGAGCATTTTGCACACCTTGTCCCAAACTATCACTTTCAGAATTGTTTGCACCAGAAGAGTTTGGTACAACTTTCACAATTTCAGCAGCATTTTGAAGATGAACCAAACTTACAGCTTGTTCAGTTTGGCTAGATACATCTTTATGACAGCGTGTACTTCGTTGGCTACAAGGAGGTAAAACAGAATGAGTTTTGTTAGGAGGTTTTAAGTGAACTTTGGAATGATTGCTTTGGTTGTCTAAAACAAAGGTTGACAGTGGAATACTCTGTAGTTGTGCTGCAGGTGGAAGTACTACCTTTTCTGGGAGCACCACAGTTTTACCAACTTTGGAAGGTATTTGTTTTAGTTTCTCAACAGCAGCATTACAGTTAACATTCTTAGGATCTGTACCTGAAATATAGTTTAAAGGAAACAAAGAGGTTTTGCTTTGCAAATTATATTGGTGGCAAACTTTCAAAGAGGATGCACTAGTTGTAGGCATATCTTCTTGTACTTTTGCAAAAGAATGAGAAACATTTCGATTAAAGGAAGATCCCTTTGAACCGATGCTTGGTTTGCAAATCTCTGCAAGTGCCGCTGGTGACTGATTAACAGTTGAAACTTGTTTACAGGTATTTGATGTTATTCCAATGGAAGTAGATATAGTGTCACTGAATTTATGAGAAATTGAAGGCTCATCAACTCCATCTATAGTTGAGCACAAAGCATTTTCAAATAACTTACTTTGAAGGTATATCTCTTTCAAGGATAAATTTGGAAAATGATTATATTTTGGGAATGAAAAGGGTTTGGTTTGGCAGCTTTGTGTTGAACCAGTTAATGCATTTCCCATAGTACTAGGCACATCCCTTGAATTTCTCTGTACAAAACTATCCACTTGTGCGCTATACTCCACTGCTGTACTAGTGCTTGTGGAAGACAAGCTAGGTTGATTTAAATAAAATTCACTAGAATATAGGTTACGTGAATTCTGGAAAGCATGGACATCATCAACAATCTGTTCAAACTGATTTGCAGAAGGACAATCCATAGTGTCAACAGGTGACATTGGTGGTAGAGAAGGAGTCAATGGCGGTAACAAAGAAAGATGCTCAGCTAGGTTAACACAACTGGATAATTGAAATGGATTTCCATTTTTCACTGCTGATGGACTTGATACTGTACAGGGGTTTCTGTCATTAGGTGTTTGCAGACACACTGAATTCCTGTGGCCTAAGGGTTCACTTATATGTCCTTTTTCAAACTGGAGGGTGAGGCTTTTACTACTTGCTTGAATCTGAGGACATGGGTTAGTTTTCAGAATCTCTTGTGCAGAAGTGAATGAAGTAAAATTGCTGTACTGATCATTATCCCATCGAATACTGTCTGGAACATCATTCGAACCACAGCTAAGAGAAAACACTGAAGAAATTACAGGCCACTGTCCATCAACAGAAGGATCTTCAGCAGACCCAGCAGTATCTAGATCATGCCAGTTATTCAAATCATTGAAGTCTGAATTATTTGCAATGCCTTGTAATGTATCCTCCTTAGTTAATTCACTCTTATCATGTAATGGTGATTGTATTTCACTTACAAATGTCACACTGTTCATAGTCACATTGTTAAGTGAATTAGTAGTAGCTCCTGCTGCACTTAAGTCAATAGACATTTCTTGTAAAATCCGATCATTTACGTTTGGATGCAAAATTGCACTCTCACGTACTGGCATAATTTTACTATCATTTGTATTTATTTTTCTAGACTTCAATGCATTTGATTGAAGAGGCAAGTCTGGGTTTGTTCTACTATTTTCATATTTTTCCAACATACAATATGAACTGTTACCACAATGTACTTCATTGCGATCTCGACCAGATGAAGTTCTTTGGTTCTCTATCACAGTACAGCACATACAATGACTTTCAAAAGTACTTTTACAAGCTTCAGGATTACTGAGGTCCTTAGCAACAGTATCAGTACACTGACACTTCAAACAGTCCGCGTGAAACATACTTTCAGGTACAATTTTGGTTGGTTTTACAGATGAAGAACATTTAGGTGTAATCAGATGATCAATGGATTTGGAAGCTACTGTTGTGTGATTGCTGGACAAGGTGGGGGATAGTTGACATGGTAAAATCTTACTAATGTCAAGTGACTTGCAGCTCTCGATCACATTGTGCTCTGTGTTGGGTTCAGTACCATCATTTGGCAAAGATTCAATTGCTTTAATAGCAGTTTT
Organism: Ginglymostoma cirratum; assembly: GCA_024137785.1. Taxonomy (NCBI): domain Eukaryota; kingdom Metazoa; phylum Chordata; class Chondrichthyes; order Orectolobiformes; family Ginglymostomatidae; genus Ginglymostoma; species Ginglymostoma cirratum. The sequence goes on along the minus strand of JAHRHZ010000049.1, from coordinate 2,749,395 downwards.
GCAACTGGAATCTCTCAAAACTTGAGAATCACACAAATGTATACCTGTTTTAGCCAACACTGGCGCAGCCACAGGCAGCTGCAAAAATGATGCTTCAAAATTTGGTTCAGCTGAGATAACATCTTCAATGCTATGCATATTTTCATTCTTGAATCGCGTAACATAAAAATGATCTTGTGAAACACATTCCTGCTCATTACTAGCAGCAACCTTACAAGGTGAAAAAGAATTTGTACTCTTTTGCATTTCCTTAGATTCAGGAAACATTAACAACTTCTTATCAATTTGATTCAGTAACTCTTGCGTATCGGCAGTAAGACTTTTTGAAGTGGTTTTGTGGTTTAAAGCCTCTTGCTGAAGATAATGCATCATTTCATCTAAAACACCTGTGGTTGCAAGAGGATCTCGTTGAAAACTATAGGTCAAGTCAGCTTCTGTTGGTTCACTGCCCTGTAATTGTTCTACAGCTACATCCTTACCCTGCTTTGGACTATCTTTGCTTTTAATCTGCAATATGGAAGAAACACTAGTAGTTGGCTTCACACCAAATGAAGACTGAGGATTTGAAAAGAGCAGTTCTGTATTTATTTCAATATTGGTATCAGCTTCAACTTCATTGAAAGAATCTACAAAGGGTAACTCACTGTGATCCACAATTTCTGTCAGTAGTGTTGTAGAATTATTTGACACACTGTTCTTTTGCGGCTGTGCCATTTCTGTATTCACATGTTGTATTTCTTGTACTGGAAGTGTTGACATTCCTGCTGCACCAGCTACTGAAACTTGTGGTATTAGTTTGAATACTAACTGTTGTTTCCCATTAACAGTTTTTATTTCTATTAGTTGAGCCAAGCAGTTAGAGGGAATAACCATCTGTGCTGGAGCAATCAGTGTTAATGGTGTACCAGGCTGAAGAGCATGCTTAGACGGAGCAAGTACCTGTAGCGGATTCTTTCTCGCATCAGTGGGAGGACAATTCAACTGTTTAATATTTTGTACAAAGAATTTATCCACACTTTTACTTTCATTGGCACCATCTATATTTGGATATTGGTGTTCTTCCACGGACTCACCTTGCATTTGATAAGAAGTGCTACAAGGATTAGAAATTAAAGCTACTGAATTTACCATCTTATCGTGTGTTCTAACATTAGTAGAATTCTCATTTTGTGCAGTTATTGTTGGTTTCACTTTGGATATGTTCTTAGCTTTGGAGGAAGTCTTTTTCTTACAGCCTTTCCTCATGGGGAGAACCAATGCAGTCCCACCATTTTTTATGATGTCCCTGTGTACTCCCTTTGTGTGTTTCACAACATAATCCTTTCGGACTGCACCATAATCACAATACCTACATTTAAAGGGAAATGTTCCAGTATGTTGCACAGAGTGGCGCTGGAATTCTCCCCTGGTGTAACAGACACGATCACAACGTCCACATTTATATTGAATTTCTTCATGTCTCAGAATATGTTTCTGAAAGAGAAGTGGATCTTTTGTTGAAAATCTGCACTTATTACAATACAAGGTATCTGGCTTTAAATGCCTGGTTTTATGCAGTTCCATTTCTCTAATCAAGGCAAGACCTTCTTTGTTGGCACCAAGTTCGGTGTTTAATGCTTTGTCCATTGTGTGTGAAAATGCATGCACATTCATTTGTTCCACATCATCCACAGTGAAACCACACCTGCTACAGACAAATATAGGTTTGTCTTCTGGATGATTTTGTTGGCAGTGTTCCTGAAGTTCTGTAAAGCCAAACTGCTGGATATCTTTACATTTAACACAAACTACCAACATTTCATTTATCTCTTTTCCACATTCTCCTATATGATCACAGATTTCTATTCTCTCTTTATTTGTTCTCAAATTTTCTTTTGATTGCTGTTTCTTAGAGCTCAGGTAACTCTTGATAGCCAAGGTCTTCCTTGCAGTCTGTTTTCTTCCAATACCACATTTTACTGAAACGTCTGTGGTACTGTAAACAAAACTCTTCTTTCCGATAAGGTTTTCTAGTTTTGGCAACAGCACTCGTAACCATTTAAGCTGCATTTTTAAATTTCTTAAATTTCAGCATCATGCATTAGTTCTTCATTACTTCTTATTCTTTTACCATGTGCAGAAAACTGATCTACAGCAACCAATTGGAAGTTGCTCCAGTAAAGAAAAAGGTTGTTGTATAAGAAGCTACACCATCTCCAATTTTTAAAAAAGTCAACTGCTGTGATTCAGAGAAGGGTCTTCAGAGAATAAGTTGTATTTAATCAACTTCTTTGTACCAAGTCCCACATTTCAACACAGCAAAGGCAGTCCGTCTTAGACAGAAACAGGACTCTTCCGTCTAGAACAAAAAAAAAGTTTAGTGCAGGATAAAATATCATACAATAAAAGTAGCTGTCACACCAGAATCTCAATACATAAAAAATAAATAAGTGAAATTGACATTTACCACAAAATAATAATGATTTACAAGTTAAAAAGCTGTTCAGGAAAATACAACACCTGAAAATACCAATAAGTGATGCCACCAGAACACCAACTTTTCTAAAATTTTAAATCCACCTTTTAATCCAAATGCTGACATTGAAATTTGAAGTTGGTTTCTCTTGTCTCTCAATTCTAGTACAAATCAGTAATATAATTCAGGTAATGTGATTCTTAGATTCAAACAGGAATTTCCACATTTTGCTCAAAGAAAGGACAAAAAAATTAAACTTCAATACATGAACATGGAAAGGTTGACTTTGATATGCAAAAAGACTGAAAACATTTCAATTCATTCAGGAGAATTGGGTATCACTTTTGGCCAGCATTTACTGTCTGTCCCTAGTGGCCCTTGGGAAGGTGGTGGAGAGCTGCTTTTTTGCACTGCTGAAGTCCATACCTCAAGGGACAGAATGCCAAGATTTTGACCCAGAAACAATGAAGGAATAATGATATACTTCCAAGTCAGATGGTGAGTGGCTTTGAGGGGAACTTGAAGGTGTTGGTGTTCCCATATATCTGCTGCCCTTGTCCTTCTAGATGGAAGTGGTTTTAGGTTTGGAAGGTGCTGTCTGAGGATCTTTGGTGAATTTCTGCAGGGAATTTTGTAGATTGTAGCAGCATTGTGTACAGTGTGTTGGTGGTGGAGGGAGTGGATGCTTGTGGACGTAGTGCCAATCAAGCGGGCTGCTTTGTCCTGGATGGTGTCAAGCTTCTTGAGTGTTGTTGGGGAAGCTGTCACCCAGGCAAGTGAGGAGTATTCCATCACATTCCTGACTTGTGCCTTTTGGATGCTGGACAGGATTTGAAGATTCAGGAGGTGAGTTACTTGCCACAGAATTCCTAGCTTCTGGCCTGCTCCTGTACCTACTGTGTTTATGTGGCTTTAAGGAGACAGGATGTGAATTCCTCAACTGCCATGTTCTCAGTTTTTGACCTGATCTTGTAGCCACTGCATTTATACGGAAAGTCCAGTCGACTTTCTAGTGTATGGTAACAACCACTACCCCCACTCCTCCCCCAAAGGATATTGATAGTGGTGGATTCAGTGATGGTTCCACCACTGAATGTCAAGGGGCGATGGTTAGATTGTAACTTATTGGAGATGGTCATCGCCTGGCATTTGTACAGCACAAATGTTACATGCCATTTGTAAACCCAAGTCTGGATATTGCTCAGACCTTGTTCTATTTCAATTTGGTCTGGTTCAGTATGAGGAGTCACAAATGATGCTGAATACTGTGCAATCATTGGGGAACATCCGCACTTCTGACCTTATGCTGGAGGAAAGGTTATTGATGAAGCGGCTTAAGACGATTGGACTTAGGACACTGCCTTGAGGAACTCCTGCAGTGACGCTCTGGGGCTGTGATGGTCAACTCCAATAACCACAACCATCTTGCCAGGTAAGACTAATACTAGTGGAGCATTTGCCCTTGATACCCATTGATTTCAGTATTGCAAAGGTTCCTTGGTGCCATAGTTGGTCAAATGCAGACTTGCTATCAAGGGCAATCACTCTCAGCTCACCTCATGTATTCAGCACTTTTTCCACATTTGAATTAAGGCTGTTTTGAGATCAGGGGCTGACACGCACTGGCAGAATCCGAACTGTGTGTCATTGAGCATGTTATTGCTGAGCAGGTGCTGCCTGGACGGCACAATTACATCTTCTATCACTTATCTAATGATCCAGAGTTTACTGTCAGGCCAGTAGGTGACTGGGGCGGATTCGTCCGGCCTCTGGTGTACAGGATATACCTCAGCAATTTTCCACATTGTCGGTTGATGCCAGTGTTATAACTGTACTGGAATAGCTTGGCTCTGGGTGTGGCAAGTCTGAAGCACCTTCAGCACCGTACCCAGAATGATGTCACGGCCTATAGCCTTTGAGGTATCCAGGGCCTCTAACCCCTTCTTGATACAAGGGGGAGTGGATCGAATTGGATGAAGACTGGTATATGTGATGCTGGAGACCACTGGCGGAGGCCAAAACAAATCATCCACTTTACACTCCTGACTGGAGATTGCTGCAAATGCAGCAGCCTTATCTGTTGCACTGATGTGTTGGGCTCTTCCATCCTTGAGAATAGGGATATTTGCGGAGCCTCTTCCTCTATTGAGTTGTTTAATTATCCACTACCATTCACAACAGGATATGGCAGTTAGATCTCATCCGTTGGTTGTGGGATCACTTAGCTCTGTCTATCACTTGCTGCTTATGCTGTTTGGCATGTAAGTAGTCCTACATGGTAGCTTCACCAGAATGATACCTCAATTTTAGGTATGCTAGGTGCTGCTCCTGGCATACCCCTCTGCATTTTCCACTGAACTAGAGTTGATCCCCTGGCTTGATGGGAATGGTTGAGTGAGAGATATGCCAGGCCATGACACTGCAGATAATGCTAGTATAATTCTGATGCTGTTGATGGCCCACAACACCTCATGGATGCCCAGTCTTGAGTTGCTAGATCTGTTAGAAATCTGTCCCATTTAGTACTTTCCCATTTAGGGGAAAGTGCCACACAATGCAACGAAGGGTATCCTTAACGTGAAGGCAGGGCTTCATCTCCACAAGGTATGTACAGTGGTCACTCTTACCAATACTGTCATGGACAGATAAATCTGCAGCATTTTTTGTTCTTGTTGGTTACCTTACCACCTGGCACAGACCCAGTTTAGCAGCTACATCCTTTAGGGCCCAACCAGGTCAATAAGTTATGCTGCTGTTGAGCCACTCCTCGTGGTGAACATCGAAGTCCCCCACCCAGAGTACACTTTGCACCCTGCACCCACAGTGCTTCCTCCAAGTGTTATTCAACATGGAGAAATTGATGCCCGATCGATACAACTGAGTGGATTGCTAAGCTATTTCAGACGGCAGTTCAGAGTCAACCACATCACTGTGAACAAACCAGGTGAAGATGGCAGATTTCGCACCCCTCCCCCCTCCAAAGGATACTCACGAGCCAGATGGGTTTTTCCTACAATCAACAATGGTTTCATGGTATTCAGTGGGTTCTCCATTCCAATTTTTTTTAAAAAGTGAACTCAAATTCTACCATCTGCCATGGCAGGATCCAAACCCAGTCCTAAGAATATTGGCTGAGTTTCTAGACTAATTGTCTAGTAATACCACTCTCGGAGTAGTACTATTGAACGCAAAACTAACAGTTGGTGAGAATTGTCAGAAATGACAAGGACATGGATACCCTGCAATAACAAATAGAATTGTTTTTCATATTTGTGAATTAATTTCATTACTTTGAGAATGGGCACGTGATTGCAAATTTCTGTTCTTGTCTTTAGCATTTGGTCAATAGTCCTTTCATTGAATACAGAGAATGTGCTGAAGGCAATGTTAGAAGAATTTCTTGTGCTCACGTGTCACTAACACACAATCCAGTTATTACTGTGATACAGGACTGTGGTGAAAACTACTGTTCTGTACACTTCTGTCACAGTTAAACTGGTGCAGCTGATGATCCACTAGTGGACCCCTTTGGCAAAAGCAGCCCCTTGAGAAAGATGAACAACTAGGTATGCTAAGTGCTCAACACATTTCACGCTCTCCCCTTCAACATGTGCAGGAGGTAGTATGTTTGTTTGATCAGGTTGGGGCGGATAAACGCATCTTACTTTGTCAATATTCAAAGAGAGGTTGAGTCTCTTGTATGCATAATTGAAGAAATCAAGAGTGGCTTGCAAATCTAGTGCAGTGATATCTATCTGATCTACATAGCCTGTCCAGCCAACTGGGTCAACCAGTTGCCAAAGGATCTTAGTTGCTGTAGCTGGGACTATGCCCACTGATGGTTACAAGCTAACCAAGATCCTTCCAGCTCTTACCCCATGGCACTGTACTTTTTGGAAGGATATACAAGTTACAGTTAACCTGTTTTGTTATCAGATGATCACACCTTACTTGACCTTCAAGTCCACTCAGTGGGACTTTACCGATTAGGGGGCAGGCAAATGAGGAGTGGGTTGTGGAAGGAGAGAAAGGGTAGGGATGAGGAGAGGGATGTGAATCCATTGTGGGGGAGAGGGTTTCGAAGGTGTGAGGGCAGTCCGCGGGAAGAGGGGTATGCAGTTGTGTGAGGGCAGTTGGGGAAGGGAGTAAGAGGACGATGGGGGTGAGAGGGGAGTTGGGGGGAAGAGGGATATAGAATTATGAGGGCAGTTGAGGGGAATGGGGTGTGGGGGTGTGAGGGCGGTGAGGTGTGAGGGGTATGGGGGTGTGAAGGCGGTTGGGGACGTGAGGGCGGTTGGGGACGTGAGGGCGGTTGGGGACGTGAGGGCGGTTGGAGGGAGAGGGATACTGGGGTGAGGGCAGTTGGGGTGTGAAGGTGGTTGGGGATGAGAGGGCAGTTGGAGGGAGAGGGTACGGGGACGTGAAGGCAGTTGGACGGAGAGGGGTACGGGGACGTGAGGGCGGTTGGAGGGAGAGGGTACGGGGGCGTGAGGGCGGTTAGGGGGGCGGAGAAGAAGCTAACCGCGTGACCCCTCCCGGCACCAACCGTCCACTCTCGCGCCAACAGCGGTTTCGAAGAAGGAACCGACAGCGGCGCGGGCTCGGAGCGCAGGGGGGAAAAAATCGCGCATTCGTCATTTTCCTGAAATATAATATCAGGACGGCATCATCGACAACAACAGCGGCCGATGGGCCCGTATATCTTTTTCAAAAAAAAAGACACTCCTTCAAATATAACGAGTCCTGGATCCTCGGATCCAAAACCAGCAATGGCCTGAAAGAGAAGAGAAAAGAAACTTACAACAGGCTCAAGACCGAGGAAAAGGGAAACTCCCTTCCTTCCATTGTCAAATTCCCTCAATGATGACTGCAAACGAAGAATACCCACCCCTCACATCCCACTGTACTATTTAGCCGCAGCACCAGCTGAACAGACGGCGGCTCACTGGCAACTATGTCTTGTATCCCGCTGCCGGTCGCTGCGATTGGCTACGCGTCCGAGTATAGAAATCTACTGTGAGCGGCGGCGCGCTGAGGGCAGCCAGTGTGTCGTGTTCATGTGGAAGCATAACAGCCGAGATAAAAAGGCTAGTGCTTGCAGCTTTGCAATTTTTCATGTGTTTAGACCTCTTTACAAAGCAATGTTAATCGATTTTAAAACAAACTGCTCACAAATCTAATCTGAATACACCCCCCTCCAAATCATCAAGCTCTGGTTTGAGTCCCATTAGAAAAGTTAACGTTTGCCTCTTCGTTTTCGACAATCCCAGTTCCAAAAATGTGCAATCGCTGAAGTCTTTCGCCAAATGCCCCGAAACCACCTAAAAGATGCAATCTGCTTCTTCACCCCCGTGGCCGCGGTGAGCGAGTTTTGCTCTTTCCGCACGATCCGTTTCGAGCTACCCGTGTTTTCACTAGAAAAAATTTTGCGTCTTTAAAAGAAAACTCAAGTCGCAAAAAAATCGCCTTTTTATGCTGATAGTTGAGTAACTTGAAATGTTTTGCAATTTAACAGGAATAAGTGCAATCCATCTTCGCACATGGTTAAATGTCTTGACTGTTCTCAGACTCGACTTCTTCAAATCATACTCCAATCAGATGAGAGCTGGACGTGAATAAATTGGTTGCTGAGTCGCCGAAGAAAACTTTCATTTGGGATTTCCACAGACTTCTTGAAGTAATATCGAATGGACTGAAAACCTCGTCCTTAGATACATAGGGAAAAACAGACCTTCAGTAGCTGGCAAAATGGGTCATTATGATTATTCTGATCAGTTTAATACATCCAAGAGCTGTATATATATTTTTTTAAAAAAGCCCGACAACCCCGAATTAATAATAGGTATCGAAAGGTTGTGTGTTCCAATTCAAAGATGATCCTAATGTAGAAGACCTTGAGTTTTCTTTTCAAGACTTGAACCTAAATACAAGCCTGGCAATGTTGAGAAAACAAGTAACAGTGTCAAGGTAGGGTTTTACAATATTTCCGATGATTGTTTAGTCAATTAATTGTTTTCATTTATGAAACCTCATTGAAATCCGTTATGTTGAGTATCATGATCAGAGTCAGTTCATGAAGAGTCTAGTGACGTAATTAGTCATTTTCTTGTTCACCCCTCACCAGTCTTCCAGCATAACTGAGGAAGGTTCACTGGACGCGAAACGTTAACTCTGCTTTCTCTTCACATGCTGTTAGACCTGCTGAGTTTTTCCAGCAATTTACGTTTTGTTTCCGATTTCCAACATCTGCCGTTTCTGTGTATTTTTTTTCTCCAGGTAGATAACAAGCTGAATATATTCAAAGTTACCAGGGGCTGACTTTTTTTTCGTCCTAACAAGCTTTATTTCTTTTGGATTAACTAGAATGTTGCAACATTGCTTAATGTGTGGGCGCTATCCGAGGTGAAATCAAAAGTATTTCCATTTACGATTTATGTAACATGAATAAAATTAATGAATTTTAAATAGCTGTGGTGGGCGGGACTCTTTAAGACGTTTGTGAAATGCACCATTTGACGCAGTAATCGCGTCAACATTTAAATTTAAAGAATGAATTCATATGGTCAGGATTACTGTTCAGATGATAAACAGCCATATTGATTATTTAACCAAAACAGCTTAATTCCATAGTATAATTCTGATAATTTAAAACTAAAAGGATCTGATTTACATTTTGCAAACTCAAGAGAGTTTGAATTAATTAAAACGTTTCTTTGAAAGATACAATAGTATTCTCAAGCCATCAATCTTCAGCTGCTTCCTGTGTTTGCTGGTAATAGCAGAATATTCAGCACTATTCATTATTTCTCAGATACTGAAGCAGTGTGTGTCCATACCCAACAAGATATGGACAACCTCCAGAGTTGTGCTAGTAAGTGGCAAATAATATTCATTTAACGTCAGTGCCAGGAAATTCCTCTTTCCATCAAGACAGAATCTGACCAACTCCCTTTGACATTCAATGACAGCACTACCACTGAATCCCTCACTTTCAATATCCTGAACGTTACAATTAACCAGGAACTGAAATGGACCAGCTTTATACTGTGGCTACAAGTGAATCTTGGTGACTAGGAATACAATGATGAATAACACCACCTGTCTCAGTCATCCACAGGCACAAGTCAAGAGTGTCATAGAGTACTCACCACTTGCCTGGATGGGTGCAGCTCCTAACAACACTCGATGAGTTTGACATCATCCATTACAAAGTCTGCTTGTTTGGTAGCAGCTCCAAGGTTTCAGCAATCACTTCCTCCTCCACCACTAGAGCACAATGGCAGTAGAATGTACCATCTACAAGACACATATGCAGAAATGCACCAAGTATCTTTGGACAGCAACTTCCAAACTCACGACGACTACCAACTGGGAAGACACAGGCAGTCCAAAGCATGGGAAAACCACGAACTGTAAGTTCCTGTCAAAGTCAGACACCATCATGACTTGGAACTATTCTGCTGTTCCTTCACTGTTGCTGGGTCAGAATTCTGGAACTCTTTTCCTAACAGCACTGTTGATTTCCTTATCCCACAAGGACTGCAGCTCTTTAAGAAGACAGCTTACCATTACCTGTTCTTGGGTAACTAGAAATGGATAATAAATGCTGCTTAGTCAGCAATGCCCACAACCCATAAACCAATTAGAAAAAGAAATTTTGCAAATTGCATCATATTAGAAAGCAAATTTAAAGATTAAATCAAGGAAATATTTAAAATTTAATATTATAACATTTAATTCGTTTTTGCTGTTTTTATATTATTATTTTGATTATTGTGAAGTGGATTTCCTTGAACTCAAAATAATATTGACCTCTTTAGCAATTACAATGCAAAAATAATCTGTAAACTTTGAGGATGATAGTGTAAAGTTTTGGAAGAACATTGAAAGGCAGTGGAATGGCCTGACAGAATGTATATTAAAGATGACAAGATAGGTTAAGGGATCAGTTAATAAGCATTCAATCTCCTAGAATTTATTAATAGGAATACAGAGACAAGAACAAGGAGATTGAACTTCTTTAAAATACTAGTTCAACCTCAAATTGGACGATAATCTGTCTTGCACTAACAAGTGACAAGTAATTTTCACACCATACAAGTGACACCCAATTATCTCCAACAAGAAAAAATGTAATCATTGCCCCTTGACATTCAATGACATTACCTGCATTGAATCCCCCATTATCAATATCCTGAGAAAAATCTGTTCCGACTGGTGAGAAAAGTCAAGAAAGAGAAGGCACAGAACGGAAATTGAGCTGCTGGAAAATGAAGCTGGAGAAGTAATAATGAGGAACCAAGATATGGCACAGGAATTGAATTCGTACTTTGCATCAGTCCTCACAGTGGAAGACTTCTGCAGCATACCGGAACGTCAAGAGAGTCAGGGCAGAAGTTAGTGTACTGGCCATCACTAAGGAGAAAGTGCTGGGGAAGCTGAGAATTCTGGAGGTGGATAAATCACCCAGACCAGATGGACTGCACACCACATTATGAAGGAGAAAGCTGAGGAGATTGTGGAGGCATTGCTGGTGATCTTTCAGGAATCATTTTAATCAGGGATGGTCTCAGAGGACTGGAAAATGGCTCATGTAACATCCTGTTTAAGAAGAGAGGGAGGTAAACGGCAGGAAACTGTAGGCTATTTTGCCTGACATCGATCAGTGGTAAGATTTTAGAGTCTATTATTCAGGATGAGATTATGGAGCACTTGGAACTGTATGGCAAAATAAGACTGATTCAGTATGGCTTTGTCAAGGGGAAATCATGTCTGACAAATCTGATGGAATTCTTTGAGAAGGTAATGAGCAAATTAGACAAAGGAGAACTAGTGGACATGATCAGTTTGGATTTCCAAAAGCTGTTTGACAAGGAGCCACACAGGAGGCTGCCACATAAGATAGGAGCCCATGGTGTTAGAGGTGAGGTCTGGCATGGATAGAGAATTGGCTGACTGGCAAAAGCAGAGAGTAGGAATATAGGGATCTTTCTCAGGATGGCAGCTGGTGTCTGGTGGAAATCCACAGGAGTCAGTGTTGGGACCTCAAGTGTTCATGATATACATTAATGATTTGAATGAAGGAACTGAGGGCATTGTTGCTAACTTTGCAGATGACACAAAGATAGCTGGAACGACAGGTAGTGTTGGGGAAGCAGGGATGCTGCAGAAGGAATTGGACAGACTAGTAGACTGGACAAAGAAATGGCAAAGGGAATATAATGTGGGAAAGTGTGAGGTCATGCACATTGGTAAGAAGAAGAGGCATACACTATTTTTCTAAACAGGAAAATGCTTCAGAAATATTAAGCACAAAAGGGACTTGGAAGTGCTAGTTCAGGATTCCCTTAAGGTTAACATGCAGGGTCAGCTGGCAGTTGGGAAGGCAAATACAATGTTAGTGTTCATTTCAAAAGGGCTGAATAGAATAGCAGAGATATACAGCTAAAGCTATATAAGGCTCTGATTAAATCGTAGTTGGAATATTGTGGGTAGTTTTGGACCCTGTAACTAAGGAAGGATGTGTTGGTATTGAAGCAAGTCCAGATGAGGTTTCCAGGAATGATCCTGGAAATGAAGCGGTTGAAGACTCTGGGTCTGTACTTGATGGAGTTTAGAAGGATGAGGAGGGAATCTCATTGAAATTTACAGAATACTGAGAAGCCTGGATAGAGTGAACCTGGGGAAAAAGTTTCCACTAGTCGGACAGACTAGACCCAAGGACACATCTTCAGAGTGAATGGACAGTCCTTTGGAACTGATACTGTTACAACTTTTTTCAGCCAGACATTGCTCAATCTTTGGAAACCATTGCCACAGAAGACTGTGGAGACCAAGTCATTGAGTGTATTTAAAACAGAGCCAGGTTCTCGATTAGTATGGGAATGAAGGGTTACAGGGAGAAGGCAGAAGAACGAGAACATATCAGCTATGATCACATGGTAGAGTGACTCAGTGGGCTGAATGGCCTAATTTAGCTTCTATATCTTATGGTCTAAAGAAGGCAATGGAGACAGCAGGAGAAACATTTTCATGCACCAAGTTGTTTCAATTCGGAAAGCACAGCTTAAAAGGTAGTGGAGGCGGGCTTATTTTAGGCATTTGAGACGGAATTGGATGATTATTTGAAAAATGAGAATGTGCAGTGTTACAGGGAGACGATGGGGAAACAAGTCTGCATTGACCATTCAGAGATCCAGTGTAGATAAAATGTGACAAATGGCAGTGTAACACTTCTGTGATTCATTTACTTGGCAAAGCATTGCTTTATCAGGCCTCCTTATGATATTATGGTAAAAGTGTAATTCAAATTGTAAGTGAACTGTATTCACTTACTATTCACATTCAAAGGTCAACAAAATTGATCTACCCACATTGTTATGCAATATGTTCAAAACCATTATATTTAAACATATTGGACATATCAGTATATGGAAACAAAACTGAATAAACATACACAAAATACTTTCAATTGCTCCCAAACTTGATTCTTCAACCTTTCTCTTTGAAGAATTTAGTGCAAAAAAGATTCTGGGGCTACAGTATTGCAAGGGTGATGTCAACAAGCATACAATAAAAGTGGTTGCTGTGAGAGACACGTTTTTAAGCACATAATCAGGGAACATTAGGGTGTCTTAAGCTGCAGATTATTAGAGGATCATTCATTAAAAATGTTGGTAAAATTATTCAAAAAACACTTGGAAAACAGGTAAAGTAAAATTTAAATGATTTCTTTACATACACAATTGTTGTTTTACAGTTGTCTCTCTGGTGTTGCTTGTGGAAAATAATTGAAAGCTTTTGTTCATTTTTGCATATCTGTTCCTGAATCATCACTTAACAAGTGGTACTTTACAGTTTGCACTTTGTCTCTCTAAGACTGATCTGTTTCAAGTGAGTCTATCTTGCTAAAAATGTTCATATCCTGTAAATCTGTTTTGAATCCGCTGCATATCCTCACCACTAGCTATATATTATGATTGTGCTCTCTTTCTGGAAATCTGTAACTGTCAGACACTTTTTGGTTTCTTAAAACAAAACTTCAGAATTCACTTCCACTCTTATGGAAAGTGATAATTTCATTTACTACTTGTTAATTGTCAACTTTTTTGCCGGGGGTTGGGGGGGGGGGGGGCGGGGGCGGGGTGTGGGTTCATTTAACTTTGTTCTTTAAATTCATTCAACAGATTTAAATTTCCCATTGTAGCTCCACAGCAATGCCTGGGCTAAGCAGAGTGAGAAGGATGATGTGATTTTATTAAACAAGCTGTACATTCTGATCACTGGACCCGAAATGTTAACCCTAAATTTTTTCGTCAGATGCTGCGACCAACTGAGCTTTTCCAGCAACTTCTGTTTTTGAAGCACTACATCGAGTCAGGGAACTTTATTTCTGGCATTCTTTCATGCATACCAAAATATTTTGGTGAGGAAATAGCTTGATTCAATGCGAATTAGATACTGAAGCGTTATTTGTTTCATCGATCACAAGACATAGGAGCAAAACTGAGACATTTAGCCCAATGAGTCTTCTCTGCCATTCAGTGAGATCATGAGTGAACTGATATCCTTCAAATTCTTTTGTCAACAACCCTTGAGTCCCTTACTGATTAAAAATTGATCTGTCATGGCCTTGAGTATACTGGACAGCCATCCATGGTAAAGAATACCACAGATTCACTGAGAGAAGAAATTCCTCCTCATCTCTGTCTTAAATTCTGAAATTATGCCGTTGAGTCTTCGATTCTAAGACAAGGGGAAATAAGCTTTCTCACACCTACCTGGTTGAGTATTTTAACAATCTTGTAGATTTAAATAAGATCACCTCTCATTCTTCTAAGTTCCAATGAGTACAGATCCAATCTACTCAACCTCTCTTCATAAGACAGTCGCTCCATTCATGTTATGAGCCTAGTGAACCTCCTCTGGACTGTCTCCAACCCATTATATCTTCCTTAAATAAGGAACCCAAAACTGATCACAGTATTGTAGCTGTGGTCTGACTCAGGCCTTGTATAACTTTAGCAGAACCTCCCTAATTTATATTCTATTCCTTTTGAAATGAAGGTAAACATTCCATTTGCCTTCCCCATTACCTGCCGAACTTGAATGCTAGCTTTTTTTGTTTTATGGATGGAGTTTCCTAAACCTCTCTATTCTGAAGCTTTCTGCAGAATTTCTCCATTACTTCTATAACATCTTTTCAGTATATTCTGATTACTCAGTGTGCCATTAATGAGATTTTATCAAATTCATATATTTTAATGGAATTCATTTAAAATAAATAGTTTGGGAAAAGCTGGGTTTACAGCAACCAATAACTGAGGAAATTTCATCTTTCATCTCAACATCCTGACATACATGAGCAAAAAAACAGAAGTTATCATTCTTTACACAATTTGAAGAAGGCAGGACAGGCACTAAATTGATTCTTCTAGAAATTACTGAGGACTGAAGTTTTGTTTTAGGTGTCAACTAAATTATGCACAGTTGACATACTAGTGACCGTGAAAAACCTGAATGAGATATGAACGTTCACTCATCTGCATTTATGCTGTATCTCTGGTATTGTGTTGTTCATCAAGGATTAATGTTTTTGAACGGGTTTCTGGATTAAATCAGTGTAGTGCTCCTTTCAGCTATATTTCTGATTACAGATGTTAAATCTTGAATGAAATTGATGTTGTTGGTAGAGTAAACTGGACATATCATGAAAATTTGCCACAGGTTATTTTATATTAAGGTTCTAATTTTTATAAAGCTATATAAGAAATGGGTTCTAAAGATGTGGATTTTTTTTTAAGCATTGACCACCTATCATGTGGAAATAGATATTTGAAAGACTTATACTGAAAAGGAGTTGAGAAAATAATAGTGTAGTCTGGAATGATTTCCTGATCTTTTTAAATTCATTAAAGTGTAACAATTTCCAGTTAAAATAATAAGTTTAGACCTTCCTTTAATCAGTTGTTCCGACAAAAGGCATACCGTCTTTTCAGGGTATACTTGGTAAATATGTATCATCCATGAGCATTAAGTCAGCTACAAGGCCTAAAGAGATCTCAAAGCCTGAGTTAACCCAAGTATGTATAAAATGTTGTTTTAGATAGTAGCATAATGTAGCTCCTTTGCTCGGAAAAGAAACATTCTGATATGAAATAACTTACTCTTCTCTATATTGTAAAGCTATAATTTATGGTGGAAAAAAGTTGTCTAAATTAAATATAAAATGTTAATAAATTTGGAGAAATAGATATTCCCAAACAAAATGAAGAATAAAATCTCATTGTGTCTTTTGTCTCTGCAGTAACCACAGAAGGGCACAAATGTCAACTTTGCTAGTAGTACCCACATCAAAAATTTAGTTTTGAAATGGAGGAAAATATTTATCAGTCATAGAAGATTGAAAATAATTTGGTAGTCTTGATTGGGCATTGATTTATCAATAAAAATATCATGCCATAAAAGAATAACTAAGCTATATTTGTTTTTGGTTACTGACCAAAGGATTTGTTGCAATTCACACTAAAGTAGCATTTTACAGTAATTTGTATTCCTTTTTGTAGCACAGAAACATTCTATACTGCTGGTGAAAGTTTATGGTTTACTCATAGCTGCTGCACCCTCCTAATGGCAAAATTAAATCAGCAGCAGGCAGCTATTTGCAAGCCTCTGCCTGTTACTGATTCAATAGCAATTCAAATAATTATCTTTTGAATAGGATGATTGCTGCCTGCTGATATCAACCTTAATTTTCCGATGTATTCTAACAAGTATAGTGAGCAGTCCAAGTGTCTTCATTGGTTTCTCTGCTTACCATAGGGCCAGACAAAATTTAAATCCACTAAAACGCATGTCTCAAGTTGCTTCAACTAACAGATCACAGGGTGCTGATTTAGGATTTATCATACAATGCAATAAAAACACAACTGCAGTCCTTTTCAAGTCATCAAAGCACAGATATGACATAATGAATTTGAGAGTCAGATTTATATAATTGGTCATACCTCTCTGACCCAAATCATGGAAAAATGTAAAATCTAATCTCTCATTGAGTTGGCAACAGTATGACTGCATACCAATGTCAGAATTCTTCTGTATAATAGTGAAATTGCATTTATAGTTATCTGGACAGATGCAAGAGCAGTTTGGGTTTAAACTAGCTCCTGTTGCTAAATGCTATAGCAGATTCTTATTTGGCCAGGTTATCTTCAACATAGTATAGCAAATCAGGACAGATCATTTGCTAATTTTGAAATGTAAAGTGATGATAATTATATTAGCATTTGGAGGGATCCCCAATGGAATTATATTGAGGGAGTTATAGCACTGCTGGATGAGTGTCGGTGAGTGTCAAACTTTGATATTCCCATTGCTTAATCAGTAGTGGTACATTGAAAAAAGTTCACCTTTCATTAAAGAAGCAATTAAAAATTGCTGTAGAAGTAGTAAAAGACATCATTGTGCTTTATAACGTCATATGTAGAGACAAACCTGCAGATAAACATAACTTATGTATTTTCAAAGTATTTGTAAAACATTCATTATGCTTTTACACCCTTTATATTATCTTTCTAAAAATGTTCTGGCCATAATGTTTGTTTCAATGGAGATAAAATAATTGTACTGAAATATAATATTTCAGATTGTTAGCACTGGAATTCAATTACTGTTTCTTTTACAGCAGATGACAGGTCCGTTTCAATTGTAATCTCTGGCTCACACTGAAAATTAGAATTTAAATCAAGAAATTTGACAGTTATGTTTTTCTGAATCATATTTTAGACAATACTTTTTTTTCTTGGAGGGAATAGAAAAATAGTAAAATAGAGTTTTCTCTTGCTGTCCTGGGGAGTTAGCAGTGAAACAGTTTTCTAACTTTACACAAGTTATAGTGAGCGTTTCTCTCTAGAACAACATAGCTAAAATTTTGACAATCAATTTAAATGGTTAGGCTTATATTGCATAGTAATTTCTAATATGCACATCCAGCAGACAAAACTCAACTTAATCATCAAAAATGTTATACAAGCATGTTGAATCCTAGACCAATAATATGACAGATGCAAAGTGAGAATCAAGACAACAAACAAGAGATTACATTTGAACTCTCTACAATAATCTCGACTGTTTAAGGTTACAAGTTATATAGCCACCTTTTTTCCTCAAAAAGCCTAATTTTCTTCCCCAATCATAATTTTAAACAATTTTTTGCATAAATTATGTTCTTTTTGATACCTGCAAACACAAGATGGATAATGACGTGGTATAATGCAGGACCTGGCATTCTGTTTGCTGAATTTCTTCCAACGATTTCATCCATTACCAAAACTGAATTCTATCACCCATGAAACCCTCCTTGTTTTCCTCCAATTCTACCGACTCTACTAAGACCCTAGTCCAAGCACTTACCAAAGTGAGGCCCTAGCTCTCCAAGAATGTAATAATCTATGCCATTGCCAACTTCCTCATCGACATATTCTCATGTCTATTTTTCACGTGTTCCATGACTTTTCCATATACCAATAGATTATTTTAAGGTCATTGACCTGCTTTCCAAATAATGATTTTTTTCTGTGCTAGCAAAACAACATCTGCTTCTTTTTTACTCTTACTGCCAATTTGGACAATTTCAAATTTTCCCACGTTATATTTCGTCTGCCACATCTTTGCGCACTCATTTAAACTGTCTACATCTTCTTGTAGCCTCCTTATGTCCTTTTCACAACTTATTTTCCTAACTATTTGTGTATTATCAGCAAATTTGACAGCCACATCTTCTGTCCCTTTATCCAAATCATTTATATAAATTGTAAACAGTTGAGTTCCCAATACCAATACTTGTAGCATATCCCTTGTTACATCTTATCAAGCTAAAAAGATGCATTTCTGCATACTCTGTACTTCTTGCTAGCCAGCTAATTTTCTATCTATACCATTAAGCAATCCCCTACAACATGAGCTTTAACTTTCTTCAAGAACCTATGATGTGACACCCTATCAAATGCATTCTGGAAATCTAAGCACAGTTCTCCTTTATCCACAGATGATGTAGCTAAAAGATCTCAAAGATCTCCAGTCCTTCATGGTGAAACATGACTTATCTTTCACAAAGTTACATTGATTCTTTCCTTGATTACGATGAACTAATCTAAGTGACCTGCTGTAATTTAGTTAATAACAACTTCTAATATTTTCCTATGACAGGTGTTAAATTAAGTGGCCTGTAGTTTCCTACTTTCTATCTCTCTCCTTTTGAATAAAGGACTTACACCGTTCTCTTTTAATGGTCAATCTAATGGAACCATCCCTGCATCAAATGATTTTTGGAGAATTGAAACCAATGCATCAACTATCTCAGCAGTTATTTCTTTTAAGACTCTAGAATGAGGTCCATCAGGACCCGTATACTTGACAGTTTACTCAGTACTACCTCTCTGGTGATAGTGATTTTCTTGAGATCCTCCTTCTCTTTGATTTTCTAATTTATTACTGCTTCTTCAACTGTCTATAGTGAGGCTATAGTAATACTTGGTGATGTTTCATGTTTAATTTTTGCTCCTTTACTATATGGAAAGTGTCTGTCTATATCCCTTGTGGAACATCCAAGATAAATTAGTATACAGCAAATAATGAGCATATAACACGTATAATAAAAACCATCATTATACTGTTCTTCACAGAAAAGTGCATACTTATTGAATTTGCATTACTGATTTTTAAAGGGCCTTCATAGTGGTGTTTAGTGAAAATTACTTTTAACATGATAATAAGTTTTCCATTGTGGCTAATTGCACTATGCCATTTAATATTAATGAGAAGAATTCCTTTGTCAGAGTTTTCCTGTAATTTGCGATATAAATGATACTGATAAACATCAAGTTCCTGTCATATATCAATCAAAATAAAAATAATTCCTCAATGTGTAGTGGTCATATGGAGTTCCAGAGGTATTCATTTCAGTAGTACCAAAGTTATTCTAAAATAGAATAAAAGTAACCCCAATCCAATATATAGACATGTATATATCAAATAGATTCAACTTTTACCTTAGTATAAGGATAACACTGAAGAGCTTGTTAATATTATTGCCGTCGAATCATCAGGGTTCGATGTTAATAGACATTTCAATCTGCGTCCTGAAATCATCTTTATTCTCAAATCTACGTAAATCTCTTCCAAAAACCTCACGCACGCGTTCGAACTGCAATCCCATGTCCTTCCGTTCCAAGCATTTAGTTCTCAAGGTTTCCGAATTGTTCAAATCTAAATCTAGAATGAAATAATTTATTCTTCTCAATAGTAACGTGAAAAAGTTACGACATTTAGTGTTTGACTAAGAGTGAAATGCCACCTAGTTGCAGAACTACCGATATTTGTTTCCACTACTTTATATCCTAGAGCATCGACCCTGAAGCGATATAGGAGAGTATTTGTGTTGGCGCGGGACCTGGAATTTTACTGTGGCAGATTCAGGCTTTATTTCACATCACCCATTCGACGTTCTAATGAATATAAGTTATTGCTCACTGTTTCGGTAGTCGGCAACGAAAGACCATCAATGAACTCCAAACAGGAGATTCCAGTAGCTGCTCACTACAGATTGCCCTCAACTTTGCGCTGGAGCCTGAGGATCCGATTGGCTGGCACACGACTGTCTGGAAAAACAAGTAGATTTCTACTGCTGAAGCTTAGTGTTTGTGTGTGTGTGAGAGAGGAGGCGCCAACACAACTTCAGGCAGAAATCAACAACCCTTCACCAAACGCTAGCTTTGCTGTTGTTATTTGAACTGAAACAAGCCGAAGTGTCCGGGCTGCACGTACAAAGCGGCTACTCTCAGGCCAAGCAGGCTGGCCAGACCCACACAAATACTCACTCCGTTCAGCAGACAGGCAGCAAAACACATCGCCTCACTCTCCCTTCAGTTCATTGAGGAGCCAGACCACCTCTCGCGCCATTTTAACTCCCGTCTGCCCTGGATCAGCAGCGAGAAGGGCTGATTCTGTCTCCTCCTGTCTCCTGTCTGGTGGCGGCGTCATATACAGCTGACAGCGGGTCATCAGTTCACCCCCCATCAGCAAAGAGGGTGTCCACAACGCGACAGAATCAACTGTAATCTGGGAACACGGAGATGCAGCAATGCAAAAGATACACGTTCACTGGAATTCATCCCTGTCAGGAATGTAACAACTAGTTGCACTATTTGATTGGCGCAAGGATACGATACTGCATATTTTGCGTGACACAAGAGTTGTCATGTTAGTGTGGGAAGATGTGTCTGTAGTAATCGTCACATATATAAGTAAAAGTACGCGGCGCAGCTATGTCAATAATTGACATGTACAAAATGCATTTGTGTGTGTACTATAGAAGCCAACTCCATGTTCCAGTCGAATGGAATTCATTCCTCTATTTCAGAAAGACGCTGCCAGGAGCAAAGAGTTTCTGGATTAAGTCTGTTACTTTGATGTGAGCTGATTACTGAGTATTTTAATTTCCTATACATGTTGTCATATTTAAGATTATGAAATCAATAGGAATTTAGTAAATTTCCGTTTCAGTAAAGTATTAGAAAGCAACTTTTTAATATTAGCAAAGTATCTTGACGTTATATTGAATAATAGCTTGTTCTCAATGGACTGTCTAATATTAACAAGTATCTACTTCTAATCGTATTTTATTATACATTCTCTCTTTTTTGTATTTTTACACCAATGGAGAAATAAAGTTTCTGTGTTCCATGTTAAATAGATTTCAGATTGGCAACCCATTATTCTACTAGATGCAGAATTTGAACTTTAGAAAAGCAGAACCCAGGCAAAATATTAGACATCATCGCTTTGAGGTTTAATTTTCTATATTGTGCCTTAACTTCCATGATTTCAGACAAATTAATTAATGCAAGATACACCACTTCCATCAGTCATTGATAAGGTGTGTTCCGAAGTACGACCATCTTCAGCTACTTCACCAATGACTTTCTCTTCATTATATGGTCAAACATTCACTAGTGGCTGCAAGGTGTTCAGTGTCACTGGTGACTCCTCAGATAATGAAACAGTCCATGTCCATATGCAGCAAGACTTGGGCAACATTCGGGTTTGGATAGATACATGGCAAATAACATTAGCACTTCATAACTGACAGGCAATGACCATCACTGATAAGAGAAAATCTAACCATCTGCATTGATACTCAATGGTGTTAGGACCAGTAAATCCCATCCCCAAGCCATCACAATACTCGGGGTCACCATTGACCAAAAACTTAAATGGACCATCCACAGATCTTATCAATGCTCTATACAATCACAGCAAGACCTCCAGACTTTTATATAGTCTACATTGAAGGATAACATCCTATTTGCCTTCCTAATTACTCGCAATACCTGCATATTGACTTCTTGTGATTCATGTGCATGGACACCTAGATTCATTACCACAGCATTCTGCACTGTCCATTTAAATAATATTCTGCTTTTCTGTTCTTTCTGCCAAAGTGGACAATTTCACATTTTCCCCACCCCATCTGTATTTGCCATACTTTATTCACTCACTTTATCTTCATTTCTCTGCAGACCATTTATTTCCTCCTCAAAACTTGATTTCTTACCTACCTATATATCATTGTTTGATCCTTAGAACTCATTGCGGTCATACAAATTAAAGTCTTTGTTACGTAGGGTATTTGTAACACAGGAATTATGACTCAACCTGTTAGACTCAGCCAGTAACTGCATCCTCCTAATAGTATTAGCCATAATGCCTTTGCCATATATGGTTAACCCTGTTTTCAACATGAACTATCCAACCAATTCCTTAACATTAGTATGGTATCTGCTATTCACAAATAACTGCAGTAGTGTATATGGAATCAAATAAATTGATGTTTAACAGTGCACACTGAATCATAGAACACATTGACACAAGAACCAGGAGCAAGAGTAGGCAATTCAACTGCCTACTCCACCATTTAATACAATCATTCCTGACGGCATCGCAGCCTCAACTCCACTTTCCTTCCAACTTCCTGTAACACTTTCACCCACTACTAATTAAAAATTATCTCCTCCTTAAATGTATTCAGTTCTCCTCATTTTCACCACACTCTGGGGCAGTGAATTCCATATATTCGTGACCCTTTGAAAGAGATAATACC
This sequence comes from Ginglymostoma cirratum, assembly GCA_024137785.1. NCBI lineage: Eukaryota > Metazoa > Chordata > Chondrichthyes > Orectolobiformes > Ginglymostomatidae > Ginglymostoma > Ginglymostoma cirratum. The sequence goes on along the minus strand of JAHRHZ010000049.1, from coordinate 2,726,782 downwards.
TCCATATCTCTGTTTTATATGTGCAACCTCTTAGCCTACAACCATCACCTCTCATTCTAGCTTGCCCGACAAGGGGATACATCTCTCTACATCTTCTTTGTCAATCCCTTTTAGCATTTTATATACCTCAATTCGATCACCTCTCATTCTTCTTAACTCTCGCAAGTACAAAGGCCTAAACTGTGCAACCTCTCTTCATAAAACATGCTTTTCATCTCTGGAATTAATCTAGTGCATTTTCTCAGAACTGCTTCCAATGCCGTCACATCCTTCCTCAAGTAAGGGAACCAAAACAGTAGGGACCAGATGCAGTCTCACTAATACTTTCAGTAGTCGACTACACCAAAACTTTGACTTCAGATATGATGTTAAATACAATAGGTAAGGTTATTATGTCCCTAAAATATTTAAACCCTGAATTTGATTTTTAAAAAAACTTATAAGAAAATAATAATGATTTATCAGGCGCAGTGAGAATGTCGCTAGTTCTCTTCAACAAATTAACCCCCAAATACAGTTAAAGTTACACAAATATTAATGACGGGTGGATATCCTCTCATTTCAGTGTAACTGTTTGAATATACAGGGAAAACTGGATTAACTGATTTGTGTATAATGCTTCGGAAATTAACTTTTCAAGGTCTAATTCAAATTCGGTCTTTTCCCCAGCCCTTTCATTATACGACGTAAAGTTTTTTTTCGAATTTCCTACATATAGAAGATCAATTGCGGAAAAATAAAAACAAAAATAATGATTATAAAGAGAGGAACTGTCGCTTACGCAGAAAACAAAACATCAGTAGATTTTTGAAATGGTCTGAACAGGAGTGTTTTCGGATGTCCCAGCAGAGTTTGCGCCCGCATGCGAATTGTGAAACCCTCCGGGGGTACAATAACGGTTGCAAATTTCAGAAGATTTAAAAAATAGCCATTTTTCATTCATCAATACAAATGGTTAAGTTGCGAATGGGGATCTGAATCTGTACAGTCATATAGATGTGTGTTCAAAGACTAAGGTAAGCAACGGGACCATCAAGAGTTATGCGGATAATCTATGATTTTTACGGTAAATGAACTTTGGAATCAATTGGTTTTTTTGCTTTTTCTGCTTTAAAGTCTGAACTTCGTGGTTTGAAAAGGAATTAAAGCTACCAAAGGGCCGTGCCCATTTCATGGCAGGTCCCTAAATCCGAAACATAATTAACCGAATGATGTATGTAAGAAGAACAGATTTATATCATTTTATCAGTGTCCAACGGACCCTTTATTACATATTTCCCAAAAGCAACTGTTTCATGGATTGCAGCTAGAAAGCAATTCTATTCCGAGGTTTATTTCTATGAGAATTGACTCCAGTAACACGCCTGTTGTCTTATTCATTGCATCCTTTTTGATTGTGCAAGTTTTGTAGGATTCACCGAAACATTTCAAATATCTAACTAATTAAACAGTATCTGGAGATTATTAAAATGCAGATTTCTCCCATGTAAGGATGAAATCCTTAATTGAAAGCTGTTACTGTGAAACCCATTCCCCGACATAACATCGTAAAACACTGACCAGACTGCTCTATTTTCATCCATTTAAATTAAAATTCTTAAATTTCGGGATTAATGAAGGTTATATCGTCATTTTGTTGTTTGAAAATAGGAAATGCAAAATTCAGTTTTAATTTTTTAGTCATACTACACAGTTTATATCTCTCTAATTCCGCAACTATGTTCATTGAGTTGGAAGTTTTATGACAGTGGAATTTATTATTGTAATAAATTCATATCAAATGGTTAAATTGATAGACGGCCTTAAATTGTCAAGTTTCTGAACCACTGCACAAAAAAAACTCGTTTGTTCGCCAAAATCTTCGCATAAAACCTGTCACGGAAGTATGCTGGCCTCAAAAAGAAGCAAGTTGATTTCGCGTTGTTTTACTTTTTCTGCCATTAAATGCTGAATCAAGATGAGTTAAGCTTTATTAAAGTATTTTCAAGCAGTGACAGAGGTCTTTAAGAATTTACACATCATTTCCCGGCTATATATTATTTATGCAGCTTTGAATGATTTCAAATGATCGAAATGAAAGAAAAGTGCATGCAGGATATTTTACTGGGGCGGCAGGAAAAAGCATCCACAAATATCCAAGAGTAAAGGTCGTGGACCTGAACGTTAACTCTGTTTCTCTCTTCAATAATGCTGCTTGATCTTTTGAGTATATCATTTTCTGGTATAAATCTATAAAGAGTGTGCTAGAGGTTAAAAATTTCAGGCATTTTGAGTAAAAAGTGCAATCGTGCAACGTTTCCGAACAGTTTTTTTTTGCTCGGCTTTATTACTTAGTGAGAACTTTTGATGCATGAAACATTATGTGAGCGCTATTTGGCTTTCTAGACATTGCAGTCTCATGTGCACGATGATCCGAATGTAATATTAAACATGGATGCTTTTCGTAGGAGTCTAAATGTAATTTCAATATGCAGCTTCTAGGCACCTAAAAATTCTTCAATTTTATTGCAAAACTATTGATTTATGATATATCTCCTTCGATTGGTAAATTGCAAATGTATCTTATTGTAGAAAGACGTGAGATCATGAATTATGAACTTGTTAGTTTAACATTCATTGTAGAGAAGATGTTGACATATTTACTTGAGCAAACTGTTTGAATATTGAGAGAAATTTGAATTGAATTAGAATGAGTCAGAGTGGTTTAAGGTTCTTGCAAAGATTTGTGGCTCCGGTTGTGGGTGAGGTCATTGGCTTGCTCGCCGAGCTGGCTGGCTATGGTACAAACATTTCATCACCATACTACGTAACATCATCCGTGCGGCCTCCGATAAAACAATGTTGTGCCACTCCGCTTGGAATATATATGAACAGGTCTGTTAAGTTGGGTTGTGTCATTTCTGATTCTGTTCTACATGGTTTTGTATATGGGGTCTAATTCCACATGTTTGTTAATTGCATTATGGTTGAAAACTAGGCCTCTAGGAATTCTGGAGTGTATGTGTGGTTGGCTTGAGCTAGGATGGGCACGTTGTCCCAGTTAAATAGGTGGCCTTCATTGTCCTAGTGCACTGAGATGAGGGAAGTTCATTGTATTGTTTTGCTGCTAGCTGGCATTTGTGTATCCTGATGGCTAGTTTCCTTCTGGTCTGGCCGATGTAATGTTTGTTGCAGTCATTCGTAAACTACATTGGTCCTGCATGTCATGGGTATGGGATCTTTGATCCTTGTGAGTGTTTGTTGTAGTGTGGCTGTCAATTTGTGTGCTTCCATGATTCCTAGTGGTTGTAGGAGTCTCGTTGTCAGTTCTGATATGTTCTTAATATTGGGTACCCATGACATGCAGGACCAGCGTAGTTTACAGAATACCTTGCAATGACTTATCTCAGTACACTCAGAGAATGAAGGCCATCAATTTAACTGGGACAACGTGACCATCCTAGCTCAAGCCAACCACAGACATGCACCGGCATTCCTACAGAACTGGTTTTCAACCCGTAATGCAATCAACAAACATATGGAATTACGCCCCATATACAAACCCATGCGGAACAGAACCAGAAGTGACACAACTGAACTTAACAGACCGGATCATATAAATACCAAGCGGAGTAGAACAACATCACTTCATGGAGGCCGCACTGAAGATGTAACCTAGCATGATGATGAAACATTCTGTATGATAACCAGTCAGCTCAGCAAGCAAGTCAATAACCTGAGTCAGAATGGATTTGTAATGGGAATGTCATATATCCTGAACCAAAATGTTTTTGCTTTGCTAGTCACTGAAATAATGGATAGAGATACAACAAGAATGTAGTTATACTGACTTCCAGAATATTTTAACGAAGTTCCAAGCTGAAATAAAATTGTATGGAACTGAAGGCAAATTATTGACCTGGTTAGGAGATTGGTTAAGTTGCAAAAACAAACATAAAGACTAAGGGTAATTGATATCCATTCATATTGGGTAGGAGTAACATGTGCAATCCTACAACGATCTGTGCTGAGGTCTTGGCCATTCATTGGTTTGACTAATAGCTTAGATAACACAATAGAGCCATAGATCCAAGTCTGCCAATGACATAGAGTTATTGAAATGTACAGCATGGAAACAGGCACTTCAGTCTAACCATCCATGCCGACCAGATATCCTAAATTGATCTACTCCCATTTGAAAGCATTTGGCCCATATCCCTCTAAACCTTTCCTATGCATATACCTATCCAGATGCCATTTTAAATGTTGTAATTGTATCAGCGTCCACCACTACCTCTGGCAGTTCATTCCATACATGCACCATCCTCTGCATGAAAAAGCTGCCCCTTAGGTCCCTTTTAAATCTTTCCCCTCTTAGCGTAAATCTATGCCCTCCAGGTTTGGACTCCCCTGCCCTGAGGAAAAGACCTTGACTGTTCATCCTATCCATGCCCCTTATGATTTTATACACTTCTGTAATGTCATTCCCCAGCCTCTGATGCACCAGGGAGAATAGCCCCAGCCTATTCAGCCTCTCCCTATAGCTCAAACTTTCCAACTCTGGCAACATCCTTGTAGATCCTTTTTGACCCTTTTCAAGTTTAACAATATCCTTCTTTTGGCAGGGAGACCAGAACTGAACACAGTATTACTAAAGTGGCCTAACTAATGTTCCATACAGCCACAACATGACCTCCCAACTCCTATACTCAATACACTGACGAATAAAGGCAAGCATACCAAACTTCATTACTGTGTTGACTTGCAACTCCACTTTCAAGGAACTGAAGGTCATCAACAGCACATGTCCCATATTTCCTTATTTACTTTTGTTGTCATGCTTATTCTTCCTCTGAACTAAAATTTGTACTCTGCAGCTGGGATTTTACTCGTACTAGAAGGTCTATGTCATGTGCCTGGACCGACAAGATTTCCTGCATGGACTGATGGTGGGCATGGAGTGCCCTCTTTGATTTCCCCACCCACCATATGATTTCTCCCTAAGATTCCTCTCCCCAACCTTATGGCCTGTCAAACTCTGGACTTCCACACCCCGCCCCTGCCAACTGATATGCTTCTCAATTTGTGATCAAGTGCTCCTCTTCTCCTCATCATCTTGATTGTATTGAAGAGGTCCCAGCATTTGGTTGATTGGCAGCTCCCTGAAACAGGATTTCCTGTTCCTGAGGGGTAAAATGCCCTTTTACAGTCTTTTAATAGTCATAACTGTACACAGGACTCCAGGTGTGATTTCACCAAGATTCCTTTACAATTGCTATGTAAGTACATTATCCTATACTACAACAGCTTGTGTAATAAAGGCTAATAAAAAGTTTGCTTTTATAATTAGATTCTGCATCCACATATTAAGTTTATGCAACTTGTGTAAAAGTACACTGGGTGTCACTGAGTTCCAACATTTCTCTTAATGCACCATTTAAAAAATATTCTACTTTTCAATTTAGCCTACCAAATTTGAGAATTTCACATTTCTTTACATTATGGGCAAAATCGTAAAATAATAGACCTGCATGTTGCGCAGAGGCAGGTAGCAATTCAGAGATCTGTCATTGAAGCATGCTTTGCTTGACTTTTTAACACAGTTATGGCAAAGCCCTCTCCCAGGCTTCCCAACCAGTCAGAGATGATGTCCATATTGACTTGAGCACCAGTAAACATATAATGTCTAGTTAATTAGACCCTGACAGGAGTCAGGATGCCTGAATTGTACATTGATGACTGAGGCTGTAGCAAACACAGAATTGAAAAGAAAACCTGGGAAAGCTGCCATCTGCACCATTGACTGTTACCTGAAGATCCTACTAAAGATTCTGAGTCATAGAGACATAGAATTGTACAGCATGGAAATAGGGCCTTTGGTTCAACTTGTCCATGCTGACCAGATATCCCAAAGTAATTTAGTCCCATTTGCCAGCATTTGGTCCATATCCCTCTAAACCTTTCCTATTCATATACCCATCCAGATGCCTTTTAAATGTTGCTATTGTACCAACCTCCACCACTTCCTCTGGCAGCTCATTCCATATACGCACCATCTTCTGTGTGAAAATGTTGCCCCTTACGTCCCTTTTCAATCTTTCCCCTCTCACCTTAAACCTATGCCCTGTAGTTTTTGACTCTCCCACCCCGGCTATTCACCCTATCCATGCCTCTCATGATTTAATAAACCTCTAAAAGGTCACCCCTCAGCCTCTGACACTCCAGGGAAAATAGCTCCGGCTTATTCAACCTCGCCCTATAGTGCAACACCTCCAACCCTGGCAACATACTTGTAAGTCTTTTCTGTACCCTTTAAAGTTTCGTAACATTCTTCCTATAGCAGGGAGATTAGAATTGAATGCAGTATTCCAAAAGTGGCCTAACTGATGTCCTGTACCGCTGCAACATGACCTCCCAACCCCTCTACTCAATGCACTGACCAATAAAAGCAAGCATACTAAACACCTTCTTCATTATGCTATCTACCTGGGACACAACTGTCAAGGAGCTGTGTGCTGCACTCCAAGGTCTCTTTGTTCAGCAACGCTCTCTAGGACATTACTATTAAGTGTATGAGTCCTGCCCTGATTTATCTTTCCAAATTGCAGCACCTTACATTTATCTGAATTAAACTCCATCTGCCAACTCCTCAGCCCAAAGGAGAGAAAAAGGTGATGTTTCCAAAGAAATGAACGAAGAGGCAAATTTCTCAAATTAAGCAGACAATGGATGTACTGAGGAAATGATGAGCAGGTATGTGTTCCCTTGAACTTGAGTAAGTCCCTTCATCTGAGTGAATGATATGATCTTTAAATAGCTGAAGCACAAGTACTGTCATTTGACACCCAAATCGTAAATTAGAAATTAGATTATGAGAAGAAGCTAGCTAGGAATGTAAAAATGGATAGCAAGAGTTTCTACAGGTATTCAAAAAGGAAAAGAATAGGCAAAATGAGTGTTGGACCACTAAAGTATTATGATACAAAATGGAGAGTTAAGAGTAGATGATAAGGAAATGGCAGTTGAAATGAGCAAGTATTTTGTTTCTGTCATCACTTCAGAGAATACCCAAAAATGTTGAATTAGCTCTAAAGCAGGAATCATAGAATCCCTATGATGTGGAAAGAGGCCATTTGGCACGTTGAGTCTATAACGACCCTTCGAAGAGCATCCCACCCAGACCCAACCCCCTACCCTATCCCTATCGGAGGTGGATGAGAAAAAGGAACTTACAAAAATTAAGATCATGAGGCAAGTGGTTGTAAGCAACCTAATGGAGCTGTGGGCTGATAAGTCTCCAGATGAACTTCATCTGATAGTCTTAAAATAGGTTGCTAGTTAGGTAGTAAATGTATCGTGTTGGTTTTCTGAAATTCCCCAGATACAGTTGGAATTTAGCAAATATAACTCCTCTATTTAAAAAGAAAGAGAAGCAGAAAACAGGAAATAGGCTATTTAGCTTGACATCTGTCATGAAGAGGTTATTGGATGTGATCATTAAAGGGATTATAGAAGATATCAATGCTATGAGGATGAATCAGCATCACATGTCAATGGAAAATTGTATAAATATAAAAACATAGAAAATAGAAGCAGGAATAGGTCATTCAGTCATTTCAGCCCACTTCACCATTCAATATGATAACAGCAGATCATCCAACTCTGTTCTTGTGTTCTCTCCATACCCTATGATCCCTTTAGCCCTAAGGTTTAATTCCCTTCTACAAGTAATAAAATGTGTACATTCAACAGTATTGGAAAATTATGCACAAATATATTCACAATAAATCATTTGAATTTGGTGTCTGCATATTGCTATATTTGATCCTGAAACTACCACACCTCAGAATGATATCTCTGTTTACAGGATGACATGAAACTGATGAGATTAGAATCAAATAGAACGAGAAATTGCAGTTATTTTAATCACATCAGCTTCAGCCAAATGATGTAAAACTCAACTTTCTACACTTTGCACAAATTGTAATCATTTTGGATTCTCAATGAGTAATTTTTCTGAAACCCTACAAATGATCTCGCCCACTATTTCTCCATCCATCACTTTTCATCCACTGAGTACAAAGTCAGTCATCTCACACTTGCTGTCATGTCCATCTCAAACTCAAGTTCAATACCAATCTACAGAGAGAGAAATACGGTTAGCATTTTGAGTCCAATCTGAATTTTCTTATGTTGTGTGAGGAAGGGGAGGGGTGTAGCAAAATGGAGATAAGAGTTCATAATCAGAATTTGATTAATTCAATGCAGAAACAGCACTTTACCAAGAAGGCTGAAAGGATTCTATCCTTTATTACACGAGGAATTGAAAATAAAGGGTGAGAGATAATAGGTACTGCAGATGCTGGAGAATCCGAGATAACAAGGTGTGGAGCTGGATGAACACAGCAGGCCAAGCAGCATCATAGGAGCAGGAAAGCTTGACGTTTCGGGCCTAGACCCTTCATCAGAAATGGGGGAGGGGAAGAGGGTTCTGAAATAAATAGGGAGAGAGGGGGAGGCGGATAGAAGATGGATAGAGGAGAGGATAGGTGGATATTATGTTTCAATTATACAGGGCATTAGTGAGACCATATCTCAAATACTGTGTACAGTTTTGATGTCTATATTTAATAAAATATATAAAAGCATTGGAAGGAGTTCAGAAGATGTTAATAGATTCATATCTGGATCAAGCAGATTGTCTTATGAAAACAGATTGGACAGCCTGTGTTTGATTCCATTAGAGATTAGTAGATGAGTGTTTTAAGTAGAAACCAATGCTTAGAGCTTAAGTTTACTGAAGGTCAAATGGTAAGGTATTTCACCTCATATGAAAAGGTAGATAGGAAGATTAATTTGCCAAAGGATGTTTGAAGCTTAATCTTACAGTGTTTTGACAGGTAGAGCTATAAATGTAAGTGCCAGCTTGTCAGAGGAACAAATTGCAAATTAGGAAACTGTTAAGAGATATTAACAGAAGGATGGTCAGGAGAAAAGTGTATTTATAAACTGTAAGAAATAGAGGGTGAATTTTTTTAAAAATTGGAATGACTTGAGAATGAATCAGATATTGGACTTTCAAAATAATCAGATTAGAAAATATGGTAGTGCTAAAATGTTGGATAGATTATTATGCTACTTTTCAGAAACGAGTGAAGTGACTTACAAAAGCTATTATAGACTCATAAATTGATTTGTTAAATAGGCCAGGTGAAATATCTTTGGCTATACATGAAGTTAACATAAATGATGAATTCCTGTTAAAACACCATCCTTACATGCTGAGCTCATTGAAGTTAACTCATGTGAAGGAAGAGATCAAGTTCATGATGGCCCATGACCATTTTTGAATGGAGTCATAATCACCATCAAGAATATCAGCAACCCTGACCAGCTGTCCTTTTGGTGTTTACCAATTTTATGCATTTCCTGTGTTTGTAAATCTCTCTAGGGTAGACGTGGATGTCAAGTTGACATCTTGTCTTTGCAACAGCAGTACAGAACATTGTTTTTTGTTGCAGGCAGCATTGTGGTAAGTTATAGCTCTACTGACTGTCAAACAAATAATTTCAAAAGATCATCTTCACAACGAGGATATCCTCAATCATTTTTGTAACTTACCACTGTACTAAAGAGTTTACTGATTTTAAACAGATCTAGCTACTCAAAACTGGGCATCCATTCGATGATGTGGACGATCAGCAGCAGCAAAATTGTTTTCAACCACAATATGAAACCTCATGTTTCACATATCCCAGACTCTATCATTATCATGAAATTGGGGGAATCAACTCTGATTCAACGAAAACAGTATAGGGCAGCATGCCAGAAGCAGCATCAGGCAAATCTACAAATGATGTGACAACCTGATGAAGTATAGGGCTGTTTACATGTCAGACAACAGAAGAAGTATGCGATGGCCAGAGTCCACAATCATCAGATCAGACCTAAGCTCTGCAGTCCTGCTTCATCTAGTCTTGAATGGTAATGGACAATCAAACAACAAACAGAAGAAGACTCCACAAATATCCTCATTCTCAATAATGGGGGATCCAGTACATCAGTGCAAAAACCAGGGTTGTAGTATTACAACAATCTTCAGCCAGATCTATAAAGTAGATGATCCATCTCATTTTCCTGTTGAGTCCTAGTGTCACAGATGTTGGTTTTCAGAAAATTCAGTTCATTCCATTAAGATTAAGAAGCCATTGTGTACTGCAAAGGCTTCAAGTCCTGACAGTATACTGGCAATAGTACTGAAGACATATGCTCCAGAATTAGGTACACACCCAGCCAAGCTGTTCTAGTAGAACTATAACACTACCATTTATCCAACAAAGTGGAAAATTGCTCAGATATGTCCTATACACAAAATCATGGCAAATCACACCTAGCCCATCAGTCTATACTCAATCATCAGCAAAGAACATAGGAAGTAAGAGGCCCCTTGAGCTTGGTCTGCTATTTGATATGGTCATGGCTAGTCTCATCTCAGCCTCAACTCCATTTTACAGCCCACTCTCCATAACCCTTCAACCCATTACTAATTAAAAATCTGTCTATCCCTTCATTTCATTTACTCAATGTCCAGTACACATCACACTCTGTAGCAGTGAAATCCACAGATTCACAACCTTTTGAGAGAAGTGATTTCTCCTCAACTCTGTTTTAAATCTGCTACCCCTTCTCCTAAAACTATCACATCTCATTCTAGATTGTCCCAAGTGAGGATACATTCTTATATGTCTACTTTGTCAGTCACTTTCACATCTTATATACTTCTATTAGATCTTCTCTGATTCTTCCAAATGCCAGAGAATATAGGCTTAATTGGCTCAATCTGCCTTCACAAGGCAAACCCCTCATCTCTGTAATCAATCGTGTGAACGTCCTCTGAACTGCTCCAATACAACTACATCCCTTCTCAAGTAAGGGGACCAAACTTGGACACAGTACTCCAGGACCACTCATGCCTTGTCGAATTGCAGGAGCAATTCCCTACTTTTATACTATATTCCTTTAGCAATAAATGCCAAGATTCTATTTGCCTTCATTATTCCTTGCTGTACCTGCATACTAATTTTCTGTGATTCATGTGTGAATCACCCAGATTCTTCTGCACTGAAGCAGTCTGAAGTTTCTCTCCATTCAGAAAAGGATGTCAAGAGTTGTAACATTGCCATCAAATTGCTCATGTTCAGTAATAACCTGCTCACTGATACTCAGTTTCAGTTTCATCAGAGCAACTCAACTCCTGACTGAATTACAAATTTGTTTCAAACATGAACAAAAAGCTAAATCCCAGAAGTGAGGTGAGTGTGGCTGCTATTGACATCAAGGCAATACTTGACCAAGTATGGCATCAAAGAGCCTTAGCAAAACTGGTGTCAATGGAAATCAGAGGGAGAGCTCTCCAGTGGTTTCAGTAATATCTAGCACAAAGTAGGATGGTATCATGTTGGGCCAAATAAAAATCTCCAAACCAGATCATTAAGAGTTAATTGTTAAGAGTTAATTGGATGACAATAACAATTGATACAAGTGGAAAGTTACATGGAAAGCAGGCCTGGTGTAAAAACAGATAGTAAGGTGTAGAGCTGAATGAACACAGCAGGCCATGCAGCATCAGAGGAGCAAGAAGGCTGACGTTTCGGGCCTAGACCCTGCTTCCTGCTCCTCTGATGCTGCTTGGCCTGCTGTGTTCATCCAGCTCTACACCTTGTTATCTCAGATTCTCCAGCATCTGCAGTTCCTGCTATCTCTGGTGTAAAAGCACCCTGTTTTGGCTGGAAGGCAATTGCACTGACAGTGTATGGGGCCTGGGAAACAAACTATTGTGTAGTTTAAACAGAGACACTTGGATTTGATGTTGCACAGCAGAACTCTTGGGAAAGTACTATGAAATGGTGATACAACATGTAACATTAGATTCAGAATCGTATTAATATTAGAGACGTTGCCCCATTCGTTGGACTTTCACTATTGGGCCGGGGTTCATGAGACTAGTGCTGTGGAATCTGAGATAGAGCTCCAAGTGCTACTGTCACTAGTCCCCAACAAGCTGAAAGGCAGTGAGACGTATTAGTTTGCATATGTATAAAGTAGTTTAAGTTAATAGATTCACTCACTAGTTTGTGAGTGTATATATAACTATACATAGCAAATTAAACTGATAAATTTGCTATGTATTGAAGTCTTCTTGTATTCATTTTTATCAGTCCTTAAAGAATCCGTTATGTACTTTCAGCTTAACAATACAGATGGTAATTGTTGGGGGAGCTCATTCATCTCAGTCCAGGGACGTCTCAGCAAGTGCTTCTCGGGGTTATGTCATAGGCCTAACAATCTTCGGCTGTTTTAACAATAACCTTCATGAAAATGTAAGGAGTGAGTATGTTTGCTGATGATTGCACAATGTTCAGCACCATTTATGATTCTTCAGATACTGAAGATCTAAGTAACATTTGTGGTGCACAAATACCAGTTGATGAGCACCTTCAGCAAGAGAGAATCTAAACATTTCCACTTAACATTAGCATTGCTGAAACCCCACATCAACATCCTGACATTATAATTGACCAGAAACTGAACTGGACCTTCCGTATAAAGGCCGTGCTTACAACTAAAGGTCAGAAGCTGGGAATTCTGAAGTGGCTAATTCACCACTTGATTCTAGAGGCTGTGCACCACCAACAAGACACAAGTCAGACAACATTCAATAAGCTCAACACCATCCAGAACAAAGCAGTCTGCTTGATTAGTACCCCGTCCACCATCTTCCATCTTGACTCCCTTCACCATTGACACACCGTGGCAGCAGAGTGTATCATCTGCAAGACACACTGTGGGAACTCACCAAGGCTCCTTTTGACAGCACCTTCCAAACCTGCAGCCTTTACCACCTAGAAGGACAAGAGCAGCAGATAAGTGGGAATATCAGCAATTTCCATTCCAAATGACTTGGAAATATATCAACCTTTCTTCAATATTGTTGGGTCAAATCCCTGGAAATCCTTTCCCAACAGTCTCATGTATGTACCTGTGCCCATGGTTCACTGCCATCTTTTCATGGATAATTAGGATTTGGCAATAAAAGTTGGCCTAGCCTGTAATGCCCATGTCCTATACCCAGGTTAAAAAAAATGCTTCCCAGTACTGCTTTCCAGTAGGGCAGTCAGCATTGCTTTACTGTCAACAGCCAGCTATGAGTCAAAGTCTACCTCTGTACCATGAGTCTTTAAACACTGCTTTAAGAAGATTGGAATAGGAAGCAACGCCACCATGGAGTAAACCAGTTTCCACACATGAAATAATTAGGACCTGATATGCAATATCTGAGGGGGTTGTGGAGCCAAATTCAATTAATCCTTTCAAAAGAGAGATGGATAATTATCTGAAGTAAAAAAAATTGTAGGACTGGGATGAAATGTGGTGTGAGACGAATTGAGTTGCCCTTGTGGAGAACCAGCACATCACATGGGTGGATTGGCCTCCTCCTCTGCTTTTTTGATTCTATGATCATGAATGGCCAAATATCTTTATTTGCAACTTGCAGTCAGGGATATTAGATGCCCCTCTGATATTGAAAATAGAAAGCATCGTTAGGCACAAGGGGGATGTTTAGTGCTCAAAATAGGAAGTTTACAGTTTGAATACAATTCTGTTTTGTAAATAAAATAAATTTTTGTTTAATGATATTCTTAACTTGTGTCTTGATAGGTACGGTCATGACAACATTTCAATGAAGGAAGAACTCATTTGATGTGGGCATCGTCATTCAGGTTATGAAACATGGCAAATTCCTATCATTCAAAAAGGTTTTCTGTGGTTTCCTATGGTAAGTTGAATAGGGGAGACTAAGCCATGGTGCTGCCAATTGCAATCAATCAGTCCCTGACAACATCCTCCAAAATTTCTACTCCAGTGAGCAAGGAAACAGACAGTTTGCACCACATAGTCAGATTTCCTGCAAGATGAGACCACTTTCTGTCCGCAAACATTATCGACTGCTCAGTACGCCTTGAGCTTGGGAAATCCAACTGTCCTGGAAATCCCTACTTCTGGGGCTTTGCTACTAGAAAGGGCATTCCTGTAGAGAAGTTTGACTTTTTTTAATGAAAGAATGCATTTGTCATTTCAAGGTACATTTCTTGACTAATTTTGCACAAATACCTTGTAGCAGCCTAGAAAACTTTGGAACCATAGAAGTTGAGGGCTGCTAGCATTTATCTTGCCACTCACACAGCAATTTTGGTACTGGAATGAAATTGCAAATCTTAACTTTCAAGTAAACATTGTAATATTTGAGAAGTGACTACTTTCAGGAAGACATAATGTTGAGTGTTTTCACATTTCCTTTTGCAATTAGTCAATACTAATTTCATGTGCCACTTAAGGTGGACAGAGATAATGCTTACACCCCTGCTTGTTTGTTTGTTTGTCTGAAAACAGAACTATCTCAAAAACTATTGGATTGACATGAACAAAACATGGTACACAGATAGTGTGTGGCTGAAATAAGAACTGAATAGTTTTTCTAAAAATCTGGAGCCAGATCCTGGATTTTTTTTTTAAATGCCATGAACAGAATCACACAGAAGTGTTACAACACAGAAACAAGCCATTCAGGCCATAATGTCTACACCAGCAATCCAATGATTGTTATGATGTAGTGTCGTTCTCTACCTTTTCCTTATACCCTTACACATCCAGTGCCCTCTTGAATGCCTCAATTGATCCTGCCACTGCCTTACATCGCAGCAGAGAATTCTAGACCCTAACTGCTCGTTGTATGAGACAGACTTTTCTTCTCACACCATGTGCAAATCACTTCTATAGGAAGGATGTTGTGAAACTAGAAAGGGTTCAGAAAAGATTTACAAGGATGTTGCCAGTGTTGGATGGTTTGATCTATAAGGAGACACTGAATATGCTGGGGCTATTTTCTCTGGAGCTTCGGAGACTCAGGGGCGACCTTATAAAGGTTTATAAAATCATGAGGGGCATGGATAGGGTAAATAGACAAGGTCTATTCCCCAGGGTGTTTCTCCAAAGCTAGAAGGCATAGGTGAGAGGGGAAAGATATGAAAGGGACCTAAGGGGCAACTTTTACGTGCAGATGGAGGTGTATTTATGCAATGAGCTGCCAGAGGAAGTGGTGGAGGCTGGTATAATTACAAAATTTAAAAGGCATCTGGATGGGTCTATGAATAGGAAGGGTTTAGAGGAATATGTGCCAAATGCTAGAAAATGGGACTAGATTTATATAGGATATCTGGTTGCGTGGACAAGTTGGACTGAAGGGTCTGTTTCCATGCTGTATATCTCTCTGACTCTATGACTTTGAATCTGTGCCCTCTCCATCCTTTTAGCAACAGGAATACTTTCTCCCCATGTACTTTATCCTGACCTCCAATGATTTTGAAAACTTCTATCTGATCTTCTGTTAGTCTTCTTCTGTTCACGGAGAACAGTGCCAATGTCTCCATTATTTCCTCATAAACAAAGTTGCTCATTCCCAGGAACGTTTTCTGTAAATCTCTTCCCATAAAGTGAAACCCAGAAATATACACAATACTTTAGCTGAGGTCTATGCAATGTCTTATATGAGTTCAGTGTAACCTACCTGCTCGTCTCCTCTATGACCCTTTTAATAAAGTCCAAGATACTGCATGCTTTATTAACTGCTCTAGCCGCCTTTCTTACTGCCTTCAATGATCTGTTTACCTGTATATTCACGTCCTGCACCTGCATTAATATTTATAGAAAGTTGGGGATTGCTTTCTTTGGAAGGTTGTGGATTGTTTTAGAATGTTATGATTGGCCTGAAACTGCTGGGGTGGAATTTGTCATAGCTATCACAACATGAGCAGAGTTTTCAGGCGAGGTTGTTCAATGTGAATTGGCCTGAAGCTCAATCCATGAGATAGTAACTCCTAATAAAACGATTTTGTATTAGCTTAATGGTTACAAAGCATCAACCAGAAGAGAAAATCCTCAAAGAGGAATTGTCGAATGATAATAACATTGTTAACCCATCATAGTGAAGATATAATGACCACCCTCTTCTCTTATGGGAACAAGTTAAGTATAACAGCAGTGATACTTGCCATTGAATTGAATACATCACTTGAGCAAAAATACTTTAGGCTTGTTTTGACAATCAACTCTGATCCTGGAGATTTTGCTTATGTTACCTGTGGTGTTTCTAACTGGTCTTTTTAAAGAAGGAACCTAAAAATAATTTCTGGGATAACTGAAATACTTCGGTTGGTTCCTATACAAATGAAATCTTGATGTTGCGTTATATCTTAGTCCCTTATTTATGACTTTGTACTTTAATTAGTAATTGCCAACACAGAACCTTGCAAATAAAAAAAAATTCCTATCGCTACGTAGTATCAAATATAACATTTGTACAAAAAACACACATTGGATGGAATTTAATGTTGACAATAGAGGACCTTGCTGGCCACTGGACAGCTGGAGAGAGCCCTGCGCCACTTTCTTTTCAGATAGGCTTGCAACTTTTCCTTGGGATCAAGGACCCTGGAGCAGAAGTCCCATCTACTATGAGTTGCCAACCAATCAGAGACCAGAAGCTTGTCATTGCTGGTAGTGCTACTGGAGACACATGGCTGCTGCAAATAGTGCAAACCCCTGAGGCCCAGAATCCCTGAGAGAACCTAGTCGCAAGTGAGAGATGGCAGGAGGGTGGGAACCAGAGGACAAGGTATTGGACAATGGTCAATAGCAAAGGCAGGGTGACTTTCACTGGCCTAACCTGTTCCTGACATCAGATCCCTCAATCACGCACTGAGTGTCTCTGAATGAAGGAATCCGTTTTCCCAACTTTCACTACCATGAATCCTACAAGCAACTCCAATAGGGTTTAAGGTAATTGCCCTCTTAAGGACCATAGGGATTAGCAATGGAGCATGAAGTTACTCGTAGATCTTCCTTAATCGAGACTAAGACCCAATTAAGTGCTGCCCATCCCACAAAATTCATCACAATGGAAGCTATTGAATTCTGGCCATCGAATGTAGCTAAATGTGACCTTACATTGATGTCATTGACACTATCCAGTGTTGGGCAGCAGCTTTATGGGAATCATGCAGCAGATTCCTGGGATAGCAATCCAGAAACCTCCATTAAAATAACTATGCTATCAATATTAACCTCTCACCACTCCTTATAACAATCAGGATGAATGGGGAGGTATGGTTAGAATACTAAAGATCTTCCTCTACAAGTCTTCATTGTGAAAATGGGATAGATGTTCAGCAGTGTTCAAAGGGAGGTGCAGCTGTTGGATTCACAGCTTCCTATTGAGCTCTTTGTAGATCTATTGTAGTATGTACATGTTAGCAGAGGGCCATGTCTGCCAGAGTTCTGTCCTCTGAAACACTACCTGATTCCCCTGGTTACACACCACTGTAGAGCTCCTCCATTACGGTGGCATCAAGTATTTTTTGCCTATGGGGAAAGCCAATCCTCATCCAGTATCCAGTCTGTGTGAATGTAAGGGTGTGGAAAATCAGAGGTCACAAAACCTTTTCTGGGAGTGAGAGGAAAGCACTAAAGTTGAAAGGAGATAACAAGGATTAAAGATGTGACAGAAGAGGTTAAATGCTTTCATCAATAGCTGCCATCAATAAGTCCAACTGCTAAAAGAATTAATGAAATTTTCTTTCAGCACAATAATAAAATAAAACTGCCCAATACTGTCATAATGCATTTTGGCTCAAAAACGATATAGCAATATTATAAATCCTGAAGAAAGTGAAGAAATTCATAGCCTTTGAAGGTAATTTTTATCTTCACAGCCTGGGTGGCAAACTGGCAAAGCAGGTCACCTATCAACTGTTGTAAGTAAAAAAAAAATGTTCATTTCTGTGTTTTCTGAAGCCACCACTGGAGTAGAATTAATCAGAAGTTGTGCTGAAATTGCAAAAAAAAAATTGGAGTGTTCTTATATTGTACAAGTGCGCAGATTCCCAGTCCCCAAACAAAGCATTGAATTTGGATTGTTCTGTCACTTGGCGACAGATTACGTTTTGTGCCTCTACAACCGGTTTTCTATCCTAATTGCATTTAACCCATCATTTAATTCTTCACAGTCAGTACTTGGAAGGATTGAAAAATATTTTGAACATAGTTTCAGTATCTCTAAAACTTGAAAGAATATTTATCTCTGCCCCAACCACTATTTGGTTACTTAGTTGAAATGATTGAGCTCTTTCAGTATCTCAGTGCCTCCATTAGACTTTTTGCCGGGATTAATGTGCAAACAAAACATATAAATTCATTGAATCTGCAAACTCAGAGTCGTCTATTAGATTCCTTGTGCATTAATTGATCCTATGTGGATTAAATACTAGTTGCTACGATGTGCAGTTCATTTTGTGCTTAAATAAGTTTCCATTCCCAATGGACACTTGTGGTTTGAAGGCTCACAGATATCTGGGCCATTGGGATCTCTTCCAGGGCAGGTGGGACCTATACAAGAGGACAGGTTGCATCTAAACTGGAGGGGTACAAATATTCTGGCGGGGATGTTTGCTGGTGTCACTCAGGAGGACTTAAACTAGCTTGGCAGGGGTTGGGAACCAATGCAAAGGTGAACGGACTGAAAGGGAACTAGAGAATTGGGCCAGTATGACTCCAAGGAAAAGATAACAAGGTGTAGAGCTGGATGGACACAGCAGGACAAGCAGCATCATAGGAGCAGGAGGGCTTGACGTTTCGGGCCTAGACTCTTGGCTTGCTGTGTTCATCCAGCTCTACACCTTGTTATCTCGGATTCTCCAGCATCTGCAGTTCCTATTATCTCTGACTCAGAGGAAGAGCAGGCAGGGTGTGGTTGCTGATCAAAGCGGATCTGGTGGACTGAAGTGCATCTGTTTCAATGCAAGAAGTGTAACAGGTAAGGCAGATGAACTTAGAGCTTGGATTAGTACTTGGAACTGTGATGTTGTTGCTGTTACAGAGACTTGGTTAAGGGAAGGACAGGATTGGCAGCTTAATGTTCCAGGATACAGATGTTTCAGGTGGGATAGAGGGGGATATAAAAGGGGTGGGGGGGTTGCACTACTTGTTAAGGAGAATATCACAGCCGTACTCAGTAGGGGAGCAGCTCGGGAACAGTGATCACAATTCAGTAAGCTTTAAGGTACTGATGGATAAAGATCAGTGTAGTTGTCAGGTGAAGGTGCTAAATTGGGGGGAAGTGACGAAGATGATCGATGAG
Source organism: Ginglymostoma cirratum (assembly GCA_024137785.1). Lineage (NCBI taxonomy): Eukaryota > Metazoa > Chordata > Chondrichthyes > Orectolobiformes > Ginglymostomatidae > Ginglymostoma > Ginglymostoma cirratum. The sequence goes on along the minus strand of JAHRHZ010000049.1, from coordinate 2,707,551 downwards.
GGTAGAACAGTGGATGTTGTCTACATGGACTTCAGTACGGCCTTTGACAAGGTCCCTCCCATGGCAGGCTGATACAGAAGGTAAAGTCACACGGGGTCAGAGGTGAGCTTGCAAGATGGATAAAAACTGGCTCAGTCATAGAAGACAGAGGGTAGCAGTGCAAGGGCACAGTTTTGAATGGAAGGCTGTGACTCGTGGTGTTCCTCAGGGATCAGTGTTGGGACCTTTGCTGTTTGTAATATATATAAATGATTTGGAGGAGAATGTAACTGGTCTGATTAGTAAGTTTGCCAATGACAGAAAAGTTGGTGGAGTCGCAGATAGCGATGAGGACCATCAAAGGGTACAGCAGGATAGAGATCGGTTGGTGACTTGGGCAGAGAGATGGCAGGTGGAGTTTAATCTGGAAAAATGTGAGGTAATGCATTTTGGAAGGTCTAATCCAGATGGAAAATATACAGTAAATGGTAGAACCCCTCAGAGTACTGATCGGCAGAAGGATCTGGGTGTACAGGTACACAGGTCACTGAAAGTGGCAACGCGGGTAGAAAAGGTAGTCAATAAGGCATTTGGCATGCTTGCCTTCATTGGTCGGGGCATTGAGTTTAAAAATTGGCAGGTAATGTTGCAGCTTTATAGAACTTTAGCTAGGCCGCATTTGGAATATTGTGTTCAATTCTGGTCGCCAGACTACCAGAAGGATGTGGTGGCTTTGGAGAGGGTACAGAAAAGATTTTACCAGGATGTTGCCTGATATGGAGGGCATTAGCTATGAGGAGAGGTTGGAGAAACTTGGGTTGTTGTCACTGGAACAACAGAAGTTGAGGGGGGACCTGATAGAGGTGTATCAGACTATGAAGGGCATGGATAGACTGGACAGTCAGAAGCTTTTTCCCAGGGTGGAAGACCTAGTTACCTGGGGCCATGGGTTTAAGGTGTGAGGGGCAAGGTATAAAGGTTACAAGGCAGTTTTTTTTTACACAGAGGCTGGTGGGTGCCTGCAACTTGCTGCCAGGGGAGGCAGTGGAAGCAAATGCTGTAGTGACTTTTAAAGGGCGTCTTGACAAATATATGAATAGGATGGGAATAGAGGGATACAGTCCCCGGAAGGGTAGGGGGTATTAGTTGTGATGGGAAGCATGTTGGTGCAGGCTTGGAGGGCTGAGGGCCTGTTCCTGTACTGTAATTTTCTTTGTTCTTTGTTCTTTGTTCTTTGATAAAGCAACAATGCTGTATATTTAAAACATAATCTAAATTTTCTCAATTTAAGTTTAGCTTTTCATTGAACTATAATATTTGTAAATTGATCCTAGAGTTGAATTCGTAGAAAGAAATTTGTAAATTTACCCTGGAGTAGAATTCATACAGGGTTATTTTAGGGAATTTGGAGTTATGGGAATTTAGGGAAGAAATCAACCTCGTTGGTTTAGTTGCATATCAGAGGCATGAAGTGACAGGCACCTTTTGTAACCCTCCGTCCACACAGCCACTTCCACCTTCACAGTTTGGAATGTGTTTATATATCCCAAGAGTTCTACCAGTTGTACTCCCAACAGGTTCTGTGTGAATATTTAGTCCTTCCTGGAGACTATCTGTAACCTGCAGTGCCTACATCAAAATATTACTCTTGTTTTGCCTTTTGCAAGATCCTCTTCCCAAATTAAACTGCAGGAGGATGTTGTATTATAAGTCACTATTAAATTGTTGGTGAACCTTTAAGAGACACAATTGAGAAGCACAGCATGTACGCTGAGGCAAAGGTCTCAGACTCCACCTTAACTGTGGTCATTTGAAGCATGACACACTAGCAGAAACATATGCAACACTTTGTAACTGAATGTGTCAGCCCAGGTGCTGATGAGCCCATGAATGAAACATTTGTAGAAATTTGTGAACAGTAATTAATATTCTGTCAGACCTTTCCATACCATGTTACCTACATGTAATCTTACATTTTAGAGAATAAAATAAGCATTACCACATCTAGTGAAGATACCTTGCTGATGATAAATTCATAGAATCATACAGTGCAGAAGAGGCCCTTCAGCCCATTGAATCTACACTTACACATGAGAAACACCTAACCTTCAACCTAATTGCATTTACTAGCACTTAGCCCATAACCTTCAATGGTATGATGTGCCAAGTCCTCATCCAGATACAACTCACCTCTACTATCCTTCTTAGCAGTACATTCCATTCTCTGGGTAAAAATGTTTTTCCTCACATCCCCCTAAATCTTCTGCCCCTCACATTGAACCTATGCTGCCTTGTGACTGACCCTTCAAATAAGGAGAGCAGCTACTCCTTATTACTCTGTTCATGCCCCTCATAATCTTGTACACCTCAATCTGAGCACCCAGCAGTCTTTCACAATGAAAACAACTCAAGCCTATGTAACTTTTCCTCATAACTTACATTTTCCATCCGCGGCAGCATCCTAGTGTATGTCCTCTGTACCCCCTCCAATGCAATCACATCCTTCCCGTAATGTGGCAACCAGAACTGCGCATAGTACTCCAACTGTGGTCTCGTCAAAGTCATTGAGCATCGAGTCATACAGCACGGTAACAGACCTTTCGGTCCAACTTGTCTTTACCAATCAGACATCCCAATATGACCCAGTCCCATTTACCAGCATTTGGCCAATAACCTAACCTCTTCCTATTCATATACCCACCTAGATGCCTTTTAAATATTGTAATTGTACCTGCCTCCACCATTCCCTCTGGCAGTTTATTCCATGCATGCACCACCCTCTGAGTGAAAAAGTTACCCTTCAGGTCTTTTTTCAATCTTTCCCCTGTCACCTTAAACCTATGCCCTCTAGTCCATGACTCCCCTACCCTAGGAAAAAGATCTTGGCTACTTCATTCTGAATGAATATTCTGAAACATTCTAGATTAGTGATTGTAGATCCTAACAGCAAGCAAGAAGGGTCCTGACCCGAAACGCAGCTTTGCTGCTCCTCTGATGCTGCCTGGCCTGCTGTGGTCCTCCAGCTCCACACTGTGTTATCTCTGACTCCAGCATCAGCAGTTCTTATTATCTCTTGGCAAGTTTAATTTTTTTTTAAAAATTGGCGACCCTTCTGAATGTTTTACTGTATGCCTTGTTTGTTGATCAAATGATAGGAAGGCAGGCAATATGTACTGATTTGTGTTAACTGATCCGATTGGTCCAATACAATTCCATCATGACTTCCTTGCTTTTGTAATTTATGCCTCGATTGATAAAGGCAAGTGTCCCACATGCCTTTTTCACCATCCTACTAACATGCCCTTCTGCCTTCAGAGATCTATGGACAAACACTCTAAGGTCCCATTGTTCCACAGAGCTTCCTAGTATAATGCCATTCATTGAATACTTTCTTGTCAAATTACTCCTTCCAAAGTGTATCACCTCACAGTTTGCAGATTTGAATTCCATCTGCCACTCATCTGCCAATTGGACCATCCAGTTTATATCTTCTTGTAACCCAAGACACTCAACCTCTCTGTTAACCACCCGACGAATATTTGTATCATCTGCAAACTTACTAATCCAATGCTCACTTCGTCATCCATGTCACTTTTATAAATGATGAATAATGGGGAACCAGCACTGGTCCCTGCGATATGCTATTGGACTCTGCCTTCCTCCAGTCACTAAAGCAGCCTTCTGAGTTCACCCTGTGTCTCCTACAATTGAACCAATTTTGAATCCACTTTATCAAATTATCATGTATCCCACATACATTTGGTTTCTTGAAAAGCCTCCTTTGTGGGACCTTGACAAAATACTTTGCTGAAATTCATGTAAACTACATCAACTGCAGTACCTTCATCTACATGCCTGGTCACCTACTCAAAAAATCTCAATCAAATTTGTTAGGCATGACTTCCTTCTGGCAAAGCCATGCTGACTATCCTTGATCAAGCCTTGCCTCTCTAAGTGGAGATGGATGCTCTCTTTCAAAATTTTTTCCAATAGTTTCCCCACCACTGACATGAGTTTCAATGGTCTGTAGTTCTCTGGCTTCTCTCTACAACCCTTCTTATATATCTGAAATTATGTAAGCTATTCTTCAGTACTCCAAAACCTCCCCTGTAGCTAGAGAGGAACTAAAATATCATGTCAGTGTCTCTGCAATCTCCTGTCAGCAGCCAGGGACATAATTCATCTGGACCTGGATATTTGTCCACCCTTAAGCCTGCCAACATCTCCAATCCCTTGTCCCTTCAAAATGTCAATTTGCTCAAGCATCTCGCAATCTATCTCCCTCGGTTCCATACCTTCATCCTTGTTCTCTTGAGTGAAATATTGGTTCAACACTCCACCAATGTCTTCTGGCTCCACCTACAAATTGTCTCCTTGGTCCCTAATGGGCCCTACTCTTTTCCTGGTTATCCTCTTCCCATTGATAAACTTATAGAATATCTTCAGATTTTCATTACTTTCACAAGCTTGAACTTTCTCATATCATCATTTTGCTTTCTTATTTGCTTTTTCAGCTTCACCCTGCACTTTCTGTACTTTACTCATGCCTCTGCTGATTTGTTCCCCATGCACCTGCTGAAAGCTTCTCTTTTCCTTCTTATTGTGTCCTGAATATTTCTGGTCATCCATGGTTCTCTTGGCTTATCACTCCTACTAAACACACTTGCACCCTCATTATTTCCTTTTGAACACCCCCCACTGCTCTTCTATAGCTTTCCTCACTGGTAGCTGTTTCCAGTCTACTTTGGCCAGATCCTGCCTTATTTTACTAAAATCCACTCCTGCCAATCCAAAACTTTTTTTTTTCTTTGTAACTTATCTATTTCATTGTCCGTAATAAGCTTAGATTTTATCATGTTGTGATCACTATCATTAGAATACTCCCTCACCACCACCTCAACCACCTGTCAGGTGTCATTCTTCAGAATTAGTTCCAGAACACCTCTGTTCCTTGTTGGATCCTTTACATATTGGTCTCAAAAGTTCTCCTGTTTCAAGAAACCCACTGTGTCCAAACCCTTAACACTGTGACTATCCCAGTTAATGTTGGGTAAATTGAAATTACCGACTATAATTACCCTTTTATTGTTATGTTTATACACCACTGCAAATTGTGCACAAATTTGCTCCTTAATTTCCCATAATAAATGGAGTTTATTGTAGAACTCCATAACAACTCTCTGGAGTTCTATAATAAACACCTGCAATGTGGTTACCCCTTTTTTATTCCTAAGCTGTACCCACAAATCTTCATTCGATGCCCTTTCCAAGATATCATCTCTCCTTACTGCGGTAACTGTCTTCTTAAGTAATAATGCATTGCCTCCTGCTCTTTTACCCCCACCTCTGTTGCACCTGAAGATTCTACATCCTGGAACGTTGAGTCGCTAATCTTGCCCCTCCCTCAACCATGTATCTAGGATGGCTACATGTGTCAATCAGTGCCCTTAACTATCTGTTTTACAGTGATATTTCTGGCATCAAAGTAAAGACCATCCAGCTTGCCTTACTGCATTGAAGATTTGTACATTTCCGCTACCTCTGATTTGATTGTTTTACCATATGATTCTGCGTCTTTATGCTGCTAACAGTCTGTGTCCCCTCCCCTTGCCAAATTAGTTTAAACTTCTTCCAAAAGCACCAGCAAAACATCCCGCAAGAATTATAGTCCCACTCTGGTTTACATGTAGACTGTCCCATTTGTACTGGTCTCACCTTCCCCACAAATGGTCCCAGTGATCCAGGAATCTAAAACACTCCCTCCTGCACCAATTCTTGAGCCATGTATTCATTCTCCCTATTCTCCTATTTCTGTGCTTTCTTACACATGGCAGTGGGAGTAATCTAGAGATTACAAGCTGAGAGGGTTTTTAGTTTACTCCACAGCTCCCTGAATTCTTGATGCAAGACTTCATCCCTCTTTCTACGTGAGTCATTGGAACCAACACATACCATGACCTTTGCCTTATCATCCTCCCCACTCAGATGCCTGCAGACATTCAGTGACATCCTGGACCCAAGCACCAGGGAGGCAACACACCATCCTGGAGTCATTGACAGCCACATTAACTATCTGTTTTCCTGACTGTAGAATCCCCAGTTACTGTTGTCCTTCTTCTTTTCCTCCCCTGCCGTACCGACAGGCTAGTTTTCGTGCCGGAAGCTTGGTTCTGTCTGCAATCCCTGGAGGAACTAGCAACCTCATCAGTCTCCAAGATGAAATACTGATTTGCAAGTGGAATCCCAGGGTACTCCTTCTTGTTTCTTTTGGACTGCCTGGTGGTCATCCTTTCCCTTCCTTCAGGTTGAATTACACATCAAGCCTCTGGATTCATGAATTTTTAAACCTGTCCAGTAATTCTTGACATCAGTAATCACTGCAGAGGCCACAACAGTGACATTTACATGGACCTTCAGCTACTTCAATGCAGTTACATCTCTGATGAGACATTTTCGACTCTGTGAGTTTGTAGACTATTTTGGTACTATGACTTCAATCATGGTTTGAAAACTCAAGAACAAGTGACAATGCAACAATAGTTATGTTCTCCCAAATTAAACTCTATGTAAAATCGTCAGATATAGGCCCATCAAATCTGCTGTACCTTTTGATCATTGCTGATATGTTTCTCAACCTCATTCACCTGCCTTTTCCCTCATGACCCCGATCCCCTTACTATTCAAGAAACTATCTATGTCTTAAATACACTCAATGACTTGACCTTCAAAGCCTTCTGCAGCAATGAGTTCCATAGATTCACCATTCTCTGGCTGAAGAAATCCCTCCTCATCTCAGTTCTAAAGGGTCATTTCTTCACTTTGAGGTTGTGCCCTCAGGTCCTAGACTCTCCTACAAGCTGTAACATCATCTCCATGTTCATACTATCTAGACCCCTCAGTATTCTGTAGATTTCAATGAGATGCCCTCTCATCCTTTTAAACTCCATTGAGTACTGTTGCAAAGTTGGGGATAGTATTTGTGGATTAGAAAGCAAGACGTCAGAATTTGTTTTTAAAATGATGGGGGGAAATGATGTGTAATCCCTTTAAAAGATGATGTGTTTTCTAGGCTTGGAGATTTTTAAAAAAAATGTCTGTAGGCAGTGGCAGCTGTGCAGAGAGTTCTTGAAATTGAAACATTCTATCCAAAGGCTATACTGTTAGCGGGCAGAGCAGCATTTTTACCAAGCCAACAGATTTTTGAATTTAGCCAATTAATTTAAACCAGGCCCTAGATATCAAAACACAATTAAATTTAAATCTGATGGTTTTGAAACCTAGGACCAATCCCATTGTAAGAAATTGTTGGATCATCAAGGGTATAAAAGAAGAGGTTGTTTGAAAATTGGTGTGACAGCAAACTGCCATCTGAAGCAAAACTCACTGACTCTCAGAAATATCTAAGCTCTCAGAGTAAACGTTATCTAAATAAAGGTACTATGGCACTCTTAGCTAATATTCCTGACACAAGATTTTGACAGAGAAAGGTGTTCCTGAAAGGCAAACAATGGAGAAGGCAAAGAACATTCCAGGAGACTTATCCTGGCTGTAATTTTGAGTAAGTTTTAATTTACTTTCGTATTACTTTGGTTTATATAAGTGGGAATTATTTATTTGAACAGTATACCATTAGAATTTTGTTTTATTTAAGAATAGTTAGTAATTAAGGAGGAATTGTTCAGTTTGTTAATTTGCTCACTGCTAAGAGTTAGATAAGTAAATTTTTACTTGTTGCTTATAAAGTAAGTATCAGGGATTTCTTTCGTTTAATCACGCCTCTATAACGGATGGGGGCTGAGAAGCAAATTATACCACTTTTCACACTTCATTTACTACATTACGAAGTGAGGCGAGCTTCTCTGGGAGTTTCGGTTTTAAATATCAGGAAGGTGTCAACCTCCGTTCTGTGACAGTATACAAACCATTTGAATTTTTACACATTTCTATTTTATAAAGCTAATAAGATAGCACAATAAATGGACTCAGTATTTTGGAGCCCAATTTCAAAAGTTTACTCACAAAACAATGGAACCTTTGGACAAATGGTACAAATGGTTGAAATAGAATTTGTGCCATTTCTTCAGAGCTCTGCAAATTTGTCAGCAAAGAGACAGGGGAACGTCCAGAGAAATTCAGAACCCTAATATGTAGTAACACTACAGTGAATGACTAATGTATATTAACATAGGGTGTTTGTGAGTGATATGAGCCTGTTTTGTCAGTAGAGTCCGAGATGGCACAAGAAGACTGGAGTGTAGTAATCCTGAAATTTCTCTGGGAGTTCTCCTGGCAAAATATGAATAAAAATTGCTGATTTATTATAAACAACATATCTCACGACTGACAGTCAGCAACACTGGGATGTAGGCAAATCCATCAATTAAATATTTTTAAATTATAACAGTGCAGGTCGCTATGATTCCAGTGCTACATTTTGTTACAGTTGCAAAACAATCTTAAAATGCTGCAGCATCAGAGGAGCACGAAAGCTGACATTTCAGGTCTGGACCCTTCTTCAGAAAGAAGGGTCCTGACCCGAAACGTCAGCTTTCCTGTTCTTCTGATGCCGCCTGGCCTGCTGTGTTCATCCAGCTCCACACCTTGTTATCTCAGACTCCAGCATTGGCAGTTCCTACTATCTCTCTTAAAATGTTGCAAGCTTCTCAGCTGAAGCCTGAATTTGGCAGGCAGGTTGTAATTTTCAAAGTTCCTTGATTTTTTTTAATGAACAGACGGGAAAGACGAGATATTGTGCCTGTAATATTTTGACCAACAAAAGATGCTCAAGGAGCGAACGTTCAAATATCTGACACCAGACTTCAAAGCCTCTGCTTTGTCGGAGATGCAAAACTATCCTAAAATGAAAAACAAAGGAATGCAAAGAAAGATTGGCATTGACTGAAGGCTGAACTTAAAAGTAGCTACAACTTCATGTCAGATTGGCAGAAAGAGGTTGAGAGTTCAACTTAAAACAGTTTACTTACACAAAACAGAGTGATCCAAATGTGTGTCCATTGATGGTGAATGTTTGAAGCATTGACAAATTAGGTTTGGGGGAAGGGAAAGATTCCTGTATCTAACACCTCTAGGAGGAGGGGGAAGGTCTTTCAATTTGGCACCACCTTGGTGTGGTTCTATATCATGGATAGGAAGTTAGTGTTTCATGGAAATGATGGAAATGTGATGCTATGTAGGAAGTAAAGAAGTATATAATAGTGAGTGCAGATACTTGACAGAGATAAATGCTAACTTTTTTTAGAAATTGATTTTTTAAACAAGAGTTATCCACTGAGACTAATTATTTACGGTGCATTATTATGATGTTGATTTAGTCTGAACAGCATTAATGGTTAAGGTTTCATTAGTCTGCAACAATTTGTTTACAACTACATGGAAATTGCCTGGGGCCATCTGCCATGAATCAAGCTGATGCTGTCCATTCAGTCATGAAATAATTGGATGGTGTTTTTGTGAAAATCTAAAGGTTAATCTTGAAGATTTGTCATCACCTATGGTCAAAATTGTTTCATTTCGTGATGGGTGGTTTTGCAAGATGCAAATGCTTTTATTTCATAGGTAAATTGAAAACTGAAAGCAAAATTTGCTGCTGCAAAATGCTTTTAAACATGTTTGCCCAAAACATCATGAATAACAACTCCGCAGTCAAAATAAAACTGCTAATTATGTAAAAGAGTCTCTGGAGTATTTTTCTAACCTTATATAACCAGCAGGGTTTCTTAACTCATCACTACACACTTTAGAAAATTTGAGGTACCTTGTTGGCAGTTTTCTGAGTAAAGTCAATGAGCACCCCAACTGCTGTCTTAGCTTCCCTGCTGGTTGTGTGATCTCAGAAATTCAGCCCTGTACTTTTCTGTATAAATCAGGAATGGTGCCTAAGATTTAAATAGCTAATGTAAATACAAAATTATGTGCACAGTCATCACTGTTGAAAAATGATTATACAGTTGAACAAAACACAAAATATGCTTTACCCAAATATAGCCATACTAAATTATTTGAATTAGGTGTATGTATGCTGTTATATTTGATCCTTAAACCTCCACAAATCAGAATGATGATGCTGCAGAATGACATGGGAGAATAGAATCAGAAAGAACCAGAAATTGTAGTTATTTTAATCACAATAGTATCAGCTAAATGATGTAAAACTCAACTTCCTACACTTTGCACAAATTGCACTCTTTCTAGTTTCTCAATAAGTAATTTTTCTGAAGCTCCACAAATAAACTGGCCTACTATTTCTTCATCCATCATTTTAATAAGCAAAAAGCTAATCACCTCATACTTGCTACAATGCCTGAATCAAACACAAGTTCAATACCAATCTGTGGAGCAAGAAACACAGTTAACATTTTGAGTACAATCATCTCTTTTTGGAAATGAAGAAAGAGGTTGAAAAGCATTGTGCTTTATACTGTGTAAAAAGGTGTTGGAGAAGCAAGCTGAGAAAGGAAGGTCAGAAGGTGATGGAGACTAGAGATCATAGGAGTCACTGAACAAAAGGCAAAGAGATAGTCCTGGTCGACCCATTGTCTCCGCCTGCTCCTGCCCCACCGAACTCATCTCCACCTACCTAGACTCCATTTTCACCCCCTTGGTCCAGGAACTCCCTACCTACGTCCGTGACACCACCCACGCCCTCCACCTCCTCCAGAACTTCCAATTCCCAGGTCCCCAACACCTCATTTTTACTATGGACGTCCAGTCCCTATATACCTGTATTCCCCATGC
>JAHRHZ010000049.1:2683195-2696417 GCA_024137785.1 Ginglymostoma cirratum | reverse complement strand
TGTCTGCCTCCTCTCCACCTATCCTCTCCTCTATCCATCCTCTATCCGCCTCCCCCTCTCTCCCTATTTATTTCAGAACCCTCTTCCCCTCCCCCATTTCTGATGAAGGGTTTAGGCCCGAAACGTCAAGTTTTCCTGCTCCTATGATGCTGCTTGACCTGCTGTGTTCATCCAGCCCCATGCTTGTTATCTCGCAAAGAGATAGATAATGGCTGCAGAAGGGAGGATTAATCTTAGGAATATAGCTCAACACTGTTGATGGTGGATGTTGTTGTTGGTAGCTAAATGGGGGACAGAATTCATGATTTGAAATTATTGAACTCAATGTTTGTCCAGGGAGCTGTAAAATGCCTAAAAATAATTCAGGTGCTATTACTTCAGTTTGCATCGGATTTTACTGGAACACTGCAGCAGATCTAGGATAGAAGCAAAAACATAAAAGCAAGATGATGCATTAGAGTGGCAAGCAACCTGAAACTGGGTGTCATGCGTGTAATCTGAGTTTTTCCCAATGTCATCGCTGTCCTCTACATTTGGTCTCAAAAGGAGAGGTGCTGAATGGCATTGTTCTGTGTTGCTGTATTTTACCTTATACAATTTGAAGTGCATCATTAAAATACTTAACAGAAACACAGTATCACAGAAAATAGGAGCAGAAGTAGGCCAAAGTGTCCTTTGAGCCAGCTTCATCATTCATTATGATCATGGCTGACCATCCAATTCAGTGCCATGTTCCCACACTATTCCCATATCTTTTGATCCCTTTAGCCCTAAGAAGACCATAAGATAAGACATAGGATTAGAATTAGGTCATTCGGCCCATCGAGTCTGCTCTGTCATTGAACCATCACTGATCAGAAGGATATCTATCTCCTTCTTGAAAACATGTAATGTTTTGGCTTCTCAATTATTTTCTATGGCAAAGATTTCCACAGATTCACCTCTGTCTGGATAAAAAAATTTCTCTTCATTGCAGTTCTTAATGTCCTACCTCACGTCCTTAGACAGTCAACCCTGGTTCTGGTATCTCCCATTATCAGGAATATCCTTCATGCGCATACCTTGTCTAGTCCTATTAGAATTTTGAAATATAAATAGAAATCGCTAGAGAAACTCAACAGTTCTGGCAGCATCTGTGGAGAGAAAGCACATTCAAAATTTCGGGTCCAGTGACTGTACTTCAGAACTGAGCTTCCATTGAATATAGTTCTAACCAATTATTCTCTCTTCATATATCAGTCCTGCAATGTCAGAAATCAGTCTGGTAAACTTTCATCACATTCTCTCCATAGCCAGAAAGTCCTTTCTGAGATCAGGAAATCAAAACTGCAAAAAATGCTCCTGGTATGATTTCACCAAGACCCTGCACAAATGCAGCAAGACATCCTTGATTCTGTACTTAAATTCTTTCATTACAGAGGCCAACATACCATTTGTCTTTGTCACTGCCTGCTGTATCTGCATTCTTACTTTCAAAGACTTATGTACAAGGACACCAGGTCTCATTGCATTGCCCCTTTCCCCAATTGATCGCCATTCAGATAATTAAGTCTTCCTATTTTCACCATCAAATTGGATAACCTCGTACTTATCCACAATATACTTCATCTGCCATGCGTTTTCCCACACACTCAACTTGTCCAAATTACACTGAAGCATCTTTTCATTCTCCTCACATTTCATTTTCCCTCCGAGCTTTGTGTTGTCTGCAGATTTGGAGATATTACATTTAGTTCCCTCATCTAAATTATTAACATATATTGTGAATAACTGGGGATCCATACACTGATCCCTATGGCACCTCACTAATCACTAATTGCTGCTCAGTAAAAAAAAACATTTATTCCTATTCTCTGTTTCCTGTCTGCCAATTAATTCTATATCCATGTCAGTACACTATTCGTAATCCCATGCATTTTAATTTTACATGCTAATCCCTTCTGAGGGACCTGAGAAAAAGCCTTCAGAAAGTCCAAGTAAACCATATCCACTGGCTCCCCTTTATCACCTCAAGTTATATCATCAAAGAAGTTCCACATATTTGTCAAGCCTTATTTCTCTTTCATAAATTCATGCTGTATCTGTCCAATCCTGTCACTGTTTCCAAGTGCTCTGCTATAAATGTCTTACAATGGACTCTAGCATTTTCCCTGCTACTGATGTCAGGCTAACCAATCGATAATTCCATGTTTTCTCTCTATTTTTTTTAATAGTGGGGTTAGAAACTATTCGGAGTCTATAGAATCTTAGAAGATGACTAACCAGTGCATCTAAGGACACTTCCTTAAGTACTCTGTGTTTGAATTATTGTATTTTAGAGAACTATCAGCCTTTAATCCTATCAATTTCCATAATATCATTCCCCTACCAAATCTGATTTCCTTCAGTTATGCCCTCTCACTAGATTATGTGTTCCCCAACATTTTTGGGAAGCTACTTGTGTCCTCCTTTGTGAAGACAGAACCAAAATGTGTATTTATTTGATTAATCTGCCATTTCTTTTTTACCATTATAGCTTCCCTTATTCCTGACTGTAAGGAACCTACATCTGTCTTCGCTAATCTTGTTCGCTTCACATTCCTATGGAAGGTTTTACAGTCAGATATATGTTTCCCACACAATTACTGTTGAATTGTATTTTCCTCCTCCTAATCATTCTCTTTATCTTCCTTTGTTGAAATCTTAACTGCTTCCTTACTCCTTGTGTAAAAGGTTTTTGTTGTGTTATTTATTCTCTAGTTTATATTATCCCTCTAGTTTTTATTTCCATTAATTTAAATGCATTTAAATCTCAGCCTTATTAATCTTTCAGCCATTGGAAGCAGTTTCTATTTATTCAATCTAAAACCTTCATCATTTTATATATCTTCATCATTCTCATCCTGCCTGTCGTGGGGCTTAAAATCATCCACCATGTACTTTCAGTAGTGCATGGAATTCACTCACTATCCACAAGGTGGGAGGAGGCCACTTGAGACAGGGGCAGTGCAACCCAACCTTGGGCCACCCTGAAGGCCTAGGCACCAGTGCTTGCACTGTCTACACCATCCACTCCTGCGTCTTGAGTAACTGGGTAACACAGCCGGTATGTAGGGGTGAGGTGGGTGATGTTTGGTAGGTGCCTCAGGGAGTAGTCATGTCTGGCTTGAGTGGAAGGAGTTTAGTTACGTGGTGAGAAGTCGTCAGGTCTGGTCAGGGATTTAGACGGCTACTCGGGGATCATCATGACCAGGAGTGTAACTCAGGTTGTGTTGGGTTTGTTGGGTACGGGAGCCAGTCACAGAATCGGAGGTTAGTCGGGGGCTAGTGTGGTGGGGGTTGGTGGTGGTGGTTTACTTGGAGAGGGTTGAGATGGGAGTTGGGGTGTTGCAGTGCAAGTGATTGAGGGGTCAGTTCATGAGTTCGACTATGTTTTATTTTGCCCAACATTTCCTGAGTAACTATTCAGTTAAGTTTCACAGAACAGTTCAAAGTTTCCAGCTCTATTTCAGGGTGTCCTGGAAGCAGGGCATTTGCCCATCCAAAATTCAAACTTCCCATAAAATTCCCTTGAAGGTCAACACGTTAGGCATTCCACAGGGTACCAGCACACAACTTGCATCATATGTCCAGTCTCTGACAATCACAGATCTGAGATTTTCCGCTTTGATATCTTCTGTCAAACACAGTATTTAAACTGATGCCTGATCAAAGTCCTATTCAGCCACAGGTATAGCATTTTTTTCTTTTGGCTGAATCTTCTTGCACATATAACCTAGAAGTTAGTTTGCTCTGGGTATAGCAACACGGTACTGATCATTCAACTTTCAAGACTGGTATATTTAAACTGAACTTTCTTACATCACTGGACTGCCATTCTTCAACAACATATCACATTGAGCAGAACACAATCCACAACTCCACTGACAGCCACCGTGTTATCATAAGCATCAAAACATCTACTTGATTTGCTTCCTGACAATTTTGACTTTGTTTATTTAAAAGTGGCATGATTTTGAAAACAGTCATGGTTTTTTTTGATACTGTTATTTAATGAGTAGTTCACAAACAGCAATAGTTAGCATTATCCCACTATTTTTCAGATAGAAAACATGACACCACATGTTTGATTTGCTTACAACTTCCCTGAATCTCTTTTTCTAGTATTCTACAAGATTCTCTCCTAATTTATGTACAGTAATGAGGTTAACATCAGAAGCATACATAATGATAATGATGTAGTATTGATGACAGATTTACATGATGGAGTAGAGAGTGCTAGAATGAAGCACGATCTCTGGCATAGTGAAGAGATCAAACTGTGAATAAAGAGTAGTAGCAGATAATAGCACTGGTTCAGCAGTATTCCTTTGAGAGGTTAAGGAGAGTTAGACCCCAAAACACACAGCAGAACCTGCTGGCAGCAGTAAAGCAAAAGAATCATTGAAGTTAGGAACAAAGTGAACCTTGTGGTCAAAAATAGAATATATTTTTGAAGACACACTAGGATGTTGAAACATCGTGAAAGCAGCAACAGGCTGGAAAACAGGCCTGGAGAAGGAAAGCAATGAAGTACTGCCTAAAGCAACAAGTAGCAGGACAAAGTAGCTGTTGCAGGAACTGCTCCAGGGCTCAGGAGAAGCATGGAAGGCATTCTACCCACTTCTGGAAACATTTTATTAAGAGAGAGACCACACCAGGCCCAGGAATGGGAAAATTGATTAAAATAATTTTACCAGGTGTAGGACTGCTTCAGGGTTCAATAGGAAAGGCTGGTGAAAAGACCATGGTCGACATTACTGGTCGCTGTAGGAACTATTGCTAACAATGCATTCTCAAAACAGGACAATGATGAGAATTCTATAAACAGGTGTTCTGGACAGTTGTTGCTTATTTCAGTGTTTATCAAAATTTACTGATTGAACCAATAAGGTTTCATGGAAAGAAAGAGGCGAGGGGGAAACCTGATTTTACTCATTAAGGATCTTTATATGGAGGCAGCTAATTGACTCTTGAAGGTCAGAAGGCAGAATTAAATCATGGCCAGATCATAGTTAGGGAGGCAGATGAGTACCGATGAGTCTTTTACAAGTCAGCAAGAATTTAGTGTTAGAGAACGTAGTGTAAATCAATCAGCAAATGGAACAAGGTGCTCATTCAATGGGAACTGAGATACCATAGAAAAAATTGAACAAAGTGATTCTACTCATTGGTAGAGAAGAAAAGGAAAAAAAAAAACTGCAGCCGGCCAAAGCAGGGGGAAAAAAGCATGCCAATCCCCATTTTGAAGTTCTGTTTTGATGAACCAGCAACAAGCCACATATCAGGAAGAATATCCAGCAGGGGGAGCATAATGCCACATCAGTGGAAACAGGTTCGTTTTAAAGCAGTCTGTCATTTTGAATATGGAAAACTGGAAAATAAAAGGAGAAATTCTTAAAGCACTGCCACATTCAAAAGGCTCTGAAGAAAGCACCTTTTTAGGAGAAATCAATGACTTTGAAAACAAATATTGAAGTCTCGAACTGGAAGTAAATGGATCTCAGTGAGTTTAAACTTAATACAGGAGCTGGAATTTTGGTATAATCAGATCGACTTTAAGTGTTTAAACAAATAAAATTATAACATCATCCATGAAGTTGTCAGGTCCTGGAGGAACATCATTAAGAGTAATAGGCTAACTCAGGCTAAAGCTCAGATATATGGGAAGTGAAATGGAATTTCTTGATGTCTAAATCAAGAATGTTCTTAAATTACCAGAACGGCATTTTCCAATATGAGATTAACCCTAAACTGCTTGTGCCTCACCTTTTCTTGGACAAAGAAGAATGAGAAAATTGCTATAACTAAGAGTAACTCCTCTAGTTATTGTGCCACAAGATGTTGTTCAGGTATGGTCATGGTGTCAAAATTATATTAAATTGTTTAATCAGAATCTATATGGATTTTGCTCAAATGGGTAGAAAATTGAGAACACAGCTTTCATCTCTGTCTCAAATGTTATAACCTCACATTACTGCGAATGGCCATAACAGGGTGAAAGTGCAAGGAGAAACAATGAGTCAACCAGACTTGAAACTTCACAAACAGCTACAGAGGACATGAATTATCAGAGCTGCAGCCATAGGTAATAGATCAACAGAAAGAAAGAAGGATCATACTTAAATCAGCACAACTGAGATTATATGGTTGCAACAGATCATGGGATTAAAAGGAGAAATTAAAGGGTATTGATATCATTGAACAAAAAGACAATAGAGATTTGGAACCATTTCTCAGAACAAGAGGAAGAAGACAACTCTGCTACCACCCAGAACAGGAACAGTCACACAAAAGGGAAAGTGCAGAACATCCTTGACCCCAAAATGTGATCAGAGTGAGATCACAGATGTTAGTCAAAATTGGCTCCTGTGAAGTCTGAGCCACTAAAGTCAGATGTTTGGAATATACATGTAATGGGGATAAGGAATTGTGAAGTGTGTAAAGCAATGAAATTAACATCATTATGATAATGTAGCAATAACGTTAAAGTAGAGAGAGCTTGAAGGGAGCAGAAGCTCTAATCAAGTGTGAAGATAATGTGTGTGCAGATCAAGCTGTAAATAAAGAGTACTTGCAAGAGGGTCCATGAGCTCGCAGCACTACTTTGAGACACTAAATTAAGTTGGATCTCAAACACGGCAAAACAGTTTACTCCCTGTTATACTCTTTCTTTTCCCTCATTCTCCCCAACATAGTGCAGCAAAATTCTACCATCATTAACAGTCCTCTTTGTTCCCTAGACATCCCATGTTGTTATAATCTCAGTTGATGTTGTTACTAGACGAGTCAGATCCCAAACTGAAGTCTGGCTTGATAAATGATATTTTGTTTTGTTTTGGTTTAGGCAAGGCAGTATTTCAGTGAAACACAATCATGCAATGTTGCAGATTCAGGTTTAACAATAAAATAGAAATTTAATATGCAAAACATCAAAATAAATAGAATTAACTGAACTGTTTACTTATAACAAAAATTTAAAGATTTCAAAGCACATGGCAAAGCACAATCCCATTAATCCCAGCAATATGCCTTTATAGTACTCACACCAGAGAACTCCTTTTCACATTCATAGGTTTTAATTTAACTGTGGCTTCAGTTCCCCCTCTTGAGAACCTGATAACCTCTTCCTAAAATCTTCACAGGAGTTTAGATTTTCTCAGCTTCAGACTCCTTCAGGGCTTTACGTAAATGTTTGAGGTCTGGAATGTTTAAACTGCACTCCTTGCATTGAAGTAATCTGTTTTTAACAGTCCTAAAGCTATTAAAGTTCTTAGGAACAACATGTAGCTTCAGCCAAAAGTTCTGCAAACTGTCCAATTGAAACGCAAAAACATTTTTTTAAGCAATAGATGGTTTCCCTAAGGGCCAAGACAATTCCAGAATCTTCCATCTGAAAGCTTAATGTACTAAACTGTTGGTTTCGTTCATTCAGAAATTCTCCCAATGTAAATCACACACCATTACTCTCCAGAATTCTTCTTTTAAAAAAGAGTTCACCATTGCTACAATAAGACTTGCAAGTTAATCATTAAAACCCTTCTGACACATAGAAAACTACAATGCTGCTAGTTCAAAATTTAAAATCTAAATTAAATGACATTGCAATGTGTATAAATCACTTACCATTACATCACAATGTGCAAAGCTTTACATTTTTAGAACATTACAAGTATCTTCTATCCTAAATCAAACCTCAATCATTTGCCCAAAAGACAAGTTATTAAGGGGGACATCAGATCCACCCAAACTGAACCCATTCCACATCTAATCCTACCATGTACCTTACCAAACCTATAATTCCTTGCATCTCCTCTCAACCTGCATCTCCATCACCCACTTTACAAAATGGCACACTTCTCTTTTTATCCTCCTCTTCCTCCTTCTTCTTCGCCTCAGTTCCTTCCTTCCTCCTCCTTCCACTAATCCTCTCCCTCTCCCACCACTTCTGGGAGGGTACATTAACTTTATCTAAGATTTTTTGTGACAAATAGAAATATGACAATCAAGACAGAATGTGTGATTTTAAAATGGAGGCTGAATTATGTCAATGTACACTCATTCAAATATCTCTACCCACTAAATTGGCATTACCTGAAAGTGACAATTGACAGTGAGTTCCCTAATTTAACAGTGTAGATATTTGACTGGCATTTTTTAAGTTTAAATAAACCAGTTAGATTGTAACATATCTTTGCTTATCTGAGGACTATAGAGGATGGAATGTAAAGTTTTGGGCTTTTTCAAATGGGTTTAGTGAACTATTAAGTCAGGCATTAGGGGACTGTTGTCCTTTGGAGCATGTAATTTAGTGCATTGATAGAAATAACCCACTTTGCAGGTCTATTTTCAATGGATGGTACTTTGAATTGGAAAATTGATAATTGGGCTAAATAAAATGTTTACTGTTATTCCAGAAATTGCAATGATTACCTATATTATATATAAGCTGTGTAGATATTAGCCCCTAAAATTTGTTGAACTAGCCAAAATGAATTTAAAGTCATAGAGATCTACAGTACAGAAAAAGTCCCTTTGGTCCATCAAGTCTCTGTCAGTAAGTTAAAAGAAATTTAATGAACTTATAAGGAGAAAACATGTAGAGTCCGGTGATGAACTAAATGTCAGAGTACAATGGAACCTTGATCAGGTAGGCCAATGGGGTGAGGAGTGGCAAATGGAGTTTAATTTAGATAAATGTGAGGTGCTGCACTTTGCAAAAGCAAATCAGGGCAGGACTTAAACACTTGACAGTAAGGTCCAGGGAATGTTCCTAAACAAGGAGACCCTGGAGTGCAAATTCATAGTTCCTTGAAAGTGGAGTCACAGCTAGACAGGATAGTGAAGAAGGCACTTGGTATGCTTGCCTTTATTGGTCAGTGCATTGAGTATAGGAGTTGGGAGATCATGTTGTGGCTAGACAGGACACTGGTTAAGGACATTGGAAAGCTGTGTTCAATTCTGGTCCCCCTGGTATAAGAAGGATGTTATGAAATGTGAAAGGGTTTATAAGAAGAATGTGGTATCAGAGAAGTAGAGTTAAAAGGTTCTGGTTGTAATGTGCATCATTGTTGCCAAAGAGCTAGAGTTGATGCAAATCAATGAAGCATTATGCATGTGTGTGCCGGAGATATTCATCTGAAGTTGTCCTGCCAAAGGCATGTTTTGTGGTGATGTCCTGTCTGATTCATATCTTTGATGAAAAACTATCAGATCTATATATCATCCTACTTGTGATGAAAGTTCAGCAAGCTGGTGATATGTACGTTACTAAGTATTGTAACTCTTTTTATGTTTTAAGTGCGAACCCTGACAGATGTGTGAGAGTCAGTAACTCTGTGATATGAGTAGTACTACATTGGTTGCCCATGAGGTATCTGATAGAGATGGCTGGCACCCAATCCCATGTATGACAGTCTTGTGGCAAGCTTACGATATTAACTCACACTCTCAGGGGCATGAAGCATTGAGTAGACAGTGGTACTACACTGGTGAAATGCAGTAAATCATTCACCCGCTTGCAGCACTGAGGCCAGGTTGTCTTGAGCCACCTACAAGTGTTGAGCTCTGCATCCACCTCTTTCTGGGGTGTCTTCTTCAGTTGAGATAATATTTTGTTGTCATTCCTCGGGCCAGCCTTCAAGAGAATTCTAAAAAGATGTTAGTAAACCATGACGCTGCCTTTTCCTGGGTCTCTGATATCAAGCAGATAGGTGGAAGATGAGTTAAGGTTGAGTCTTGCACTTCAGTTGCTGGAAGTGAAGTGCTGCCTTGGTGAGTTTTACACAATGTGCCAGGAAGTTGGAGCTAAGAATGTTTGGGAGAACAAAGAACAAAGAAAATTACAGCACAGGAACAGGCCCTTCGGCCCTCCTAGCCTGCGACGATCGAGATCCTCTGTCTAAACCTGTCATCTATTTTCTAAGGGTCTGTATCCCTTTGCTCCCTGTCCATCCATGTACCTGTCCAGATACATCTTAAAAGACACTAAGATGTCTGCATCTACCACCTCCGCTGGCAACGTAAAGAACTTTCCACACATATCTCCCGTAAACTTTCCTCCTCTCACTTTGAACTCATGACCCCTAGTAATTGAATCCCCCACTCTGGGAAAAAGCTTCTTGCTATCCACCTTTTCTATACCCCTCATGATTTTGTAGACTTCAATCAGGTCCCCCCTCAATCTCCATCTTTCTAATGAAAATAATCCTAGTCTACTCAACCTTTCTTCATAGCTAGCACCCTCCATACCTGGTGAACCTCCTCTGCACCCTCTCCAAAGCATCCACATCCTTTTGGTAATGTGGTGACCAGAACTGTACGCAGTACTCTAACTGTGGCCCAACCAAAGTCTTACCAAAGTCTGCCAACTCTTGTACTCAATACCCTGTCCGATGAAGGAAAGCATGCCGTATGTCTTCTTGACCACTCTATTGACCTGTGTTGCCACCTTCAGGGAACAATGGACCTGAACACCCAGATCTCTCTGCACATCAATTTTCCCCAGGGCTTTTCCATTTACTGTATAGTTTGCTCTTGAATTAGATCTTCCAAAATGCATCACCTCACATTTAGAACATAGAACATAGAACAATACAGTGCAGAACAGGCCCTTCGGCCCTCGATGTTGCGCCGACCTGTGAACTAATCTAAGCCCATCCCCCTACACTATCCCATCATCATCCATATGCTTATCCAAGGACTGTTTAAATGCCACTAATGTGGCTGAGTTAACTACATTGGCAGGCAGGGCGTTCCACGCCCTTACCACTCTCTGAGTAAAGAACCTGCCTCTGACATCTGTCTTAAATCTATCACCCCTCAATTTGCAGCTATGCCCGGATTGAACTCCATCTGCCATTTATCTGCCCAACTCTCCAATCTATCTATATTCTGCTGTAATCTCTGACAGTCCCCTTCCCTATCTTCCCTATCCACCAATCTTCGTGTCATCTGCAAACTTGCTAATCAGACCACCTATACCTTCCTCCAAATCATTTACTTATATCACAAACAACAGTGGTCCCAGCACAGATCCCTGTGGAACACCACTGGTCACAGGTCTCCAATTTGAGAAACCCCCTTCCACTATTACTCTCTGTCTCCTATTGCCTAGCCAGTTTTTTATCCATCTAGCTAGCACACTCTGGACCCCATGTGACTTCACTTTCTCCATCAGCCTGCCATGGGGAACCTTATCAAATGCCTTACTGAAGTCCATGTATATGACATCTATAGCCTTTCCCTCATCAATCAACTTTGTCACATCCTCAAAGAATTCTATTAAGTTGGTAAGACATGACCTTCCCTGCACTTCCCTGAATGGGGAGGAGGGGGAGTTGCAGGTCTGCCCATCGAATGTGATGCTTTACACACTCAAGAAAATGTAATGAACTTAAAAGAAGTTAATCACATGAAATGAACTTAACCCGCTCTCAAGCAGAAGTGCCTCTCACTTTTTGGCCCACCTTTACACTTAGTCACAAAATAATATGTTCTATATATGTGATTTGTTTGTGTATATTTTAAAAATTTGAACAGTAACATGTGTAACTTGCAGGATGTGCAAGAGGCCAGAATTGGAGGAGTACAGATATCTTGGAGGATTGTAGGACGAGATGATGTAGCAGAGATAAGAAGGAAAGAGATCATGGAAGGACTTGAAAATAAGGATGGAAATTTTAAGATTGTGAAATGCTGGACTGAATATCAATGTGGGTCAGTAAGCACAGAGATAGTGTGTAATCAGGAATTGGTTGGAATGAACAACAGAGTCTTGAACGAGTCTTGCAGCTTGGCATCAGCCAATGGTACATTGAAATAGTCAAGTCTAAATGCAACAAAGGCAGATGAGGATTTCAACAGCAGGTAAGTTTTGGTAGAGATAGGTAATGTTACTGAGTCAGAAGTAGATAACTCTTGTGATGAAGAGAATATAGGGAATATCAAAAGTTCAATTCAGCGTCAAATAGGATACCAAAGTTGAGAATGGCAGCAGACAGCTGCCTGGGAGAGTGATGAAGTTGGTGGTAAAGGAAGAGTTTGTGCTGGTGGTGAAAACAATGACTTATGTCTTCCCAATATTTAAAGAAATTATTGTTCATTGAGTACTGGATGTTAAACAAGCACTTTGGCAATTCAGAAACAATGGGAATGTTCGCAGAGGCATGTGTGATATTGTTTAATGTCATCAGCATACTACTGGATTTGGAATTGATTTTGGGTGATGCCACTGAGGGGCAGCAGATAGATGGTAAATAAGAGACTCAGTAGACTGAGGGATCGAGGTACATCAGAGATCATGGTGTGGGGGTTTATTCCCCTCATGTACTTTCTAGTTTTTAATTATCATTCGTGGGATGGAGCATTCTTTTTAAACAACAACGGTCTTTGTAGTGTAGATCAACCACAGCACTATCAGAGAGGGACAACTTGAATTTTGATCCAGTGACAGTGAAGGAACAACAATATCATTCCAAGTCAGGAAGGTGTCTGACTTTACTGCAAAGATTAGTGGCGGCCACAAAATTTGAAAAAAATTATAATCCAGCAAATTCTGACCAATAAAAATAGTGGGATATTATAAGAATAAATGAACAATAAAGATAAATACAGGGAGTAGGGCCTGAAATTTTGTACAGAGAGCCTCTCCATTAGTGAGAAAAGAGGAGTGGAGGCCCCTATCTAGAAATCTCACCCAAAACACATGCAGTGGGTTGGAATAGGAATGGGATCTAATTTGCACCTTCACGGTTCACAGAGGCAAATACATATGTTAAAGTGCGACTGCCTCAGGCTGATCTTATTTTTAGTCATGGGATGTCAAAACATAACTTGTGTCCTTTAGATCTGATAGAAGAAAGTATAAAGTTCCCAGAGGTTTTCAGAAAGGTATGGTACCCTTTTGGAAAGATAAAGCACCTTTTTGGGTATGCTTCTGGTATACCTTTCCCCATAGGAAAGAAGTCATTTGAGATTGTTAAATATAAACTTGTATGTTTGTAAAAGATGCATAAGCTTCTTGGAATTGTCACATTTATTAGAACTATTGAAAGAACAGTCAAGGAAACTACCAAGGAAGTTACATATAGTAAATGGGCTTCTTTTTAATAGAGATAAAAGGTACTGCAGATGCTGGAGAATCCGAGATAACAAGCGTGGGGCTGGATGAACACAGCAGGTCAAGCAGCATCATAGGAGCAGG
>JAHRHZ010000049.1:2664119-2682795 GCA_024137785.1 Ginglymostoma cirratum | reverse complement strand
GACCCTTCATTTTCTGATGAAGGGTCTAGGCCCGAAACGTCAAGTTTTCCTGCTCCTATGATACTGCTTGACCTGCTGTGTTCATCCAGCCCCACGCTTGTCTTCTTTTTAATAGATGAGACTTTTGTTTTAATTGTGAATTCCTCAATATACACCTAAGAATTTAATTTTAGCATGTGTCTTGAAGTCTGTGCATGGTAAATCCTGGATGCGTTGGCATGGTAAAGAACATCCAGCAGGGATTCAGTTTGGCACTAAGTCAGTGTGGATACAATAAAGTGCGATGGGGATTGGGGTTCATATTAGACTATGAGGGGCTTTAAGGGTAACTTAAGGAAATAGGTTGGCATTAAAGGTAAGAGAGCCATTGGAGCTGAGTAAACTGTGCAGATTGGCATTGAAGGTATGCAGGTAAGGAGTAGCGGGCATAGGTTGGCATGTAGGGTATAAAGGACATGGGGTGTGCAGAGATAATTGAAGTGACATAAGTTGAAATGGATAGGGCATGGGAGTGTGAGGTGGGGTGAGGTGGTGTGAAGTTTGAGGGCTGGCAGGCTGTTTTTGTTCTATTAGTTTTCTCACTTTTTGGACAAAGTACTGATGCTGGTCTTTGCCTTAACTATCTCTATAACAAACAGCTTCACAGCTCTCTCCAGGCTCACCTGCCAAAATTGCAATCCTCACTTACTTCCATCTGTCTCTCTCAAAACAAAAATTTGACATGCCAGGGAGCAAATAAAAATCACGCCATAGAGCTTTGACAAGAGTATTTAATGGAAGTGAGTCAGTGGGCTCTTGAAGGATGAAACTAAGGATTTAATAATGGATAACAACGAAATGGTATAAACTCTGAACAATATTTTGAATGTTTTTATCCCAGAAGACATTTTAAGAAATCCCAAGAAATGTTAACAATCAAAGGCCAAAAGGGAGGGAGAAACTTAAAACAACCACAGTCACAATATAAATCATACTAGGAAAAATAAAGATATCAATGGCTGGGAAGACTCTAGATTTAATGATCTGTATCATAGGATTTTAAAAGAAGATTCTGCAAAGCATTCGCTGTAATCTTCCAAAATTCTCTAAATTTGGGAAAGGTCCATGCCTTATCTGTATAAGGTCAGTATATATATGTTGAGGGCATTGATTTGTTAATTATTTGAGCACATTACAAAGAAAAAGAGAGGCATGTGGACAAGCGTTGGATTCTTAAAGCAACAACCTTGTGTTTGAAGCCTATCTGTGCTAGACAATGTGGTCATTAACAGGTCCAGGCAGCAGACAACTGAGTGGGTTATTGGATGTGACTCCCTGCCACTGTTCCGTGGTTATGTCTGTACATGGGTGGCCACACAGTCCTGCTGGTATACTTAAAGACTTCCATGTTTAGTAGACAGTGCAGGGGCTAGACTGCAACATCTCAATGACATTTAGATTTAATTCTGCCAAATTCTTCAGTCAGTTTGATCTACTTGGTTTTAATTGTACTCAAAAAATGTGCAATGTCACACTTATTGATATTGGCACGTGAGTAAAGTTAGGAGCTCTATATTTGTCATGTCTAACTTTGTGAATAAGTCTAAAACTGAATAAGGCTTGTCTTCCAGTTTAGTACTTCAATGACTGGCAGTCAGGAATTTAACATCCCAGAGGATTAGAAAACCACAAATGTACCACTGTCATGCTAAAAAGGAGGGAGATGGGAGGCAAGAAATTATAAACCGGATAATCTAACTTCTAACATTTGAGAAATTGCTGGAATCCATTCTTGAGGAAGTAGTAGTAGGGTATTTAGAAAATCCCAGCACAAGCAAGCAAATCCAACCTGGTATTATGAAACAAATCATGTTTCACAAACTTATAAAGAATTCTTTGAGAATATAGTAAGTATAATGGATTAAAAGAAACCATTAGATGTAGAATATTTGGGTTTCCAAAATAAGCCCTATAAAGCACTACGTAAAAGGTAGAAACGCTCACTGTATTGGAGTTAACACATGAATGTGAACAGATGGTTGGCTAACTAACAGAAAGCAGAGGCTCAGGATAAATTGAGTACCATAGAGAACAGTGTTGCGGCCTAACCTATTTACAAACTATAATTATGATTTAAATGAAGGAACCAAATGGAC
The DNA here is from genome assembly GCA_024137785.1 of Ginglymostoma cirratum. Lineage (NCBI taxonomy): Eukaryota > Metazoa > Chordata > Chondrichthyes > Orectolobiformes > Ginglymostomatidae > Ginglymostoma > Ginglymostoma cirratum. Next base: position 2,680,660 of record JAHRHZ010000049.1, on the reverse strand, counting down.
TATAGCCAAATTTTCTGATGATACAAAGATAGGTCTGAAAACATGTTGCAAGTAGGATATAGAAGTCTGCAAAGGGATAAAGTGTGCAGGTAAAAAATTAGGAGATGGAATATAATGTGGGAAAATGTGAACTTATTCACTTTGGTGGGAAAAATAGAAAAGCAGAATATTGTTTAATTGGAGAGAATTTGAATAATAAAACAACAAAGAGCTCTGAAGAAGGGTCACCGGTCCCGAAAAGTTAAGTCTGCTTTCTCTCCAAAAATGTTGCCAGATTTGCTAAGTTTCAAGAGTAATTTCTGATTTTGTTTCAGAATTTGAAGAATTCTGTGGTATAAAGGCATCCATGCACATGTCACAAGACATTAGCATGCAGGTTTAGTAAATAATTAGGAAGGCAAATGGAATATTGATCTTAATGCCATAGTGTGCAGTTTAGAAGGACATTGGTGAGATCATTCCAAGAGTATGAGACAGAAGTCTGTAAACTTATTTAAGATGGAATACACTTGCACTAGAATCAGTTCAGAGAAGATTCACCGGATTGACTCCTGGGATGAAGGAGCTGACTTTTAGAAAGTGTTGACCAGGCTTTTACTCAGTGGTGTTCAGAGGCAATCTTATTGGAGTATATAATATTCTGATGGAAATAAAACCAGAAGGAGTGCGGATGTTGCAAATCAGGAACAAAAACTGAGTTGCTGGAACACCTTCTGAGGAAGAATCACCGGACTTGAAACATTAACTCTGACTTTTCTTCACAGATGCTGCCAGACCTGCTGAGCTTTTCTAGCAAATTCTGTTTTTGTTCAAGATTCTGAGGGGCTTGACACGGTAGATGCCAGGAGGATGATTTACTTCTTGAGACAAGCTAGAACTCAGGGGCACAGATTCAAAATAAATTCTGTCCCATTTAAGACAAAGATAAGGAGAAATTTCTTCTTTCAGAGTCATTAATCTTTGGAATCACTATCCCAGAGAGTAAAGGAAGCTTGCCATTGAATACATTCAAGGTTAAATTAAACAGATTTTTCATCTGTAAGGAAGTCAAAGATTTGGAGGGCAGGCAGGAATTAAGACCATGATTACAGCAGCCATGATCTTCCTGAAAGACATGGCAGGCTCAAGGCTGTGCACTGATCTCATTACTTATGTTCTTATTTTGCAGGTTATATTAAAAGTTAGATGTAATCTTGACTTTGGAATGCAGTAAATCACATCCTATTTCAGAGCACAATTTAAGGTATGATCTACAGAGTAAATTGTTAAAAGCAGCAGACAAGATAGACAATATGGATTATTACAATATCTTGCATAACTTTATATCCATTTCCTAATGAGGAAATTAGAAAAATAAGGACATGGCTATTTACTAATTCATTCAGAAATACTCAACTTGAATCTGCATCAATAGCAGAGCGTACAGTGTGATTTTCTCACACCAGTTGCCTGGTTTCTATCTCAGTGACCACAGGAAAAAACTGATGAACTTAAGATTGAGATGAGGAGCTGGAAATCTGTAGCAGGTTTGCACAAAGCCTCTTGCTGAAAATTAATGTTAATTTGTGGTGGCTTAGTGATCACAATTACCAATATAACCAAGAGTTTGTAGCAGTTTTCTGATGGTTTATTTGAGTTTGTTAAGAAGTAGTGGTTTATGTACGATACATTGGTTAACTAGGCAAAGAAAGTATATGACCATAAAAGATGAGTTCTGAAGCTGTCCAGTAGAATGAAGGTGCAGGGGTGGCACTTTTGAGGTGACGGAGTGTCTGTCCCTGATGTTGGTAACGGTCTTTGTTCTTCCCTCAGGCTGATGGAGAAGAGCTCCTGGTCTTCACCCAAGAAGATATGGGCTCATTTCCCTGTATCCTCTCTCTCCCTCTTTCCCCACCTACCCCTATTGATATAGTTATTTTTAGGGCTATGAAATGTCAGCCCCCTGTCTAAGTCCGCTCTGCCAATGATCATGGGCAGCTACTCATGATGTACTCATGACCACTACCCCCTTGCCTACCCCCATTTGAAGGTTAGTTTTTATAGCTTCCAAGACTAAAAACGTTTTATTTTTTAAAAGACTTTACTCATAATAGGATACATCTTTTATGCCCAATACATTTTTTTTATTCATTCACAGGATGAGGGCATCACTGGCTAGGCAGCATTTATTGCCCATCTCTAATTGCCCAGAGGGCAGTTAAGAGTCAACCACATTGCTATGGGTCTGGAATCACATGTAGGCCAGATCAGGTAAGGATGGCAGTTTCCTTCCCTAAAGGACATTGGTGAACCATGGATAAAAGGTACTGCAGATGCTGGAGAATCCGAGATAACAAGCTTGGGGCTGGATGAACACAGCAGGTCAAGCAGCATCATAGGAGCAGGAAAACTTGACATTTCGGGCCTAGACCTGGGTTTTTCCCTGACAATCAACAATGGATTCACAGTCCTTATTAGATTCTTAATCCAAGATATTTATTGAATTCAAATTCCACCATCTGCCTTTGCAGGATTTGAACCCAGGTCCCCAGAACATTATCTGGGTCAACAGTCCAGTGATAACACCACTAGGCCATCATCTCCCCTTTAATGCTTTTGTTTATGCTTGTAAAAGCCTGGTTGATATTTTAATGCAATCTCATGCTACACTGGAAAATACTGATTAAAGAATAATAAGAGAACGTAGGGGGCATCAACATCCAACATTAGTTCAGGACCCTGAATCACAGGACTCATCATTAGGGTTCTGAAGATGGTTTTTAGGAGAGCGGAGTCAAGTGAGGGTAGAGTCCTCTAGGTCAAGATTTCACCTTTTGGGTCAGGGCCCAACATTACGGTCAAATAAGAATCTTGACTGCACTCTGTAACATGAATATTAGCCTGTTCAAAACCAATACCTTATACAAGACCTCTCTCCTTTCTCATCGTCAAATGAAGGTGAAAATTCTGTCTGGGTTCGGAGCTTCCTGAGGGTTTTCCATATTTTCTGTAACTTCAGTGGAAAATCAGAAAAGCACTCACTGAAACAGCACTATCCTTTTTGCAAGTGTTCCCTTCAATATTGCTGTAGCAGCAGATTAGGAAAACCTCCAGCTTCATCCCATGCTCAGACGCATATTTTTACATACGAGCTGTGTGAATGTAAATTCTGCAAAGTGCAATTTTTAGTTATAATGTAATAGCATTGGCACACTGAGGCCATCTTGTGGCCAGTCTCTCATTTTACTATTTATGCAGTTATTTTTCAAATGTACCAGCATGTCAGCTAAATAGTAATAAGTACCTCCTGATGGGTAAATGTCAACTTCCATTGCTTTCATTTACATACTATATTTCTGATGGTAATGTACAACATTCAATTGGATGTTAAAGAAAACAAATCACAATTTAAATAAATCACCTTGTGCATTTGCAAGTTACACTTGACAAAGCTTGCATCATGTGGCAAGAAAATACCGTACACAGAATAAAATCTGAGACAAGATTATACTTCTTAGTCTGAATCACATATTCAGGTTAAATATTTGAAAAAAAGTACAACACCACAGATGCCAGAAAGACAAATTAATGTGTGCATTATTTTTTCAAGGTAAAGAAAAGGCTTGTTGTCTTGAAGTGTCAGAAGGACTCCAAATAATCGGAAGAGTGAACCTTTATTTCAAAGTGCCAATGACTAAAACACAAAAGGGCCAAAAGAAGAGCTGTAGCTCAGAAGTGGTTACTGTGCCAGAAATTTTGGAACTCAACACATCAGGTCCTAGCATTGCATTGCACATTTTTAGTGCTTTGTAAAATGTAGAATTTCACTTCCATCCTGACAAGACCAGTGGTGTAGGAAGGAGAGGTAATCACAATTGCTTTTTCTTTGCCTACCTTCTTCCTATCATTTTCTTCTTATTGTTTAGCTCATTCCCTACTAAAGGAGCAAGCATCAAGCTGTAAAAGATTCCTCAGTAGCTAATGGAATGGATGACACATTGCTTGTATTCATCCATGGGAATTGGACATCGCTGGCTAGGCCAGTATTTATTGCTCGTCCCTAATAGTATTGGTGAGGTACCTTCTTGAACTACTGAAATCCTTAGGATGTAAAGTACATACACAGTGCCATTAGGAGGAAAATTCCAAGATTTTAACCCAGTGACAGTGAAGAAACATCAAAATAGTTTAATGTTAGGACTGTAGGCCAGTTAGTCTGACTGCTATCATTGTGACATGTTTGAATCGCTTCTTGAAGAAGTGTTAGCAGGGCATTTAGAAAATCCCAGTACAATCAGGTACATCCAAACTGATATCATGAAACAAATAATTTTTCACAAATTTGTAAGAATTCTCTGAGAATACAACAGTTGGAAAGGATAAAAAGAAACCATGAGAAGTAGTGTACTTGAATCTCCAAAAGATATTCAATAAGGCACCACATAAAAGGTACAAGTATGCATGGTACTGGAGGTAATACATGAATGAATGGAGGATTGGCTAACTAACAGGAAACAGAGAACCAAGATAAATGGAGCCCCATAGAGATCAGTGCTGGGGTCCAAACTCTTTTGCAAACTATAATTATAACTTAGATGGAGTAACTGAATTGACTATAGCCAAATTTGCTGATCACACAAAGACAGGTTGGAAAACATTTAAAATAGTTTAAAGTTAAGAATGTGTGTGGCTTGGAGGGGAAAGTACAGATAGTGGTGTTCCCATGCAACTGTTTGATTTGTACCATTGTCTAGTTGGCAGAGGTCATGGGTTTGGAAAGGCTGTCAAAGGATCTGAGATGATTTCTTGCACTATCCTGAGGAATTCCTGGAGAGATGTCCTGGACCTGAGATGACTGATGTCCAACTGCCAGAACCATCTTCCTGTGTGCCAGGTATGACTCCAACAACCAGATTGTTTTCCCCTGATTTCCATTGACTCCAGTTTTGTCATTAGGAATTGGAAAAATTCATCAGTTTTGCTTCCAACTTCCATCCTTCAATCACCTTCACCTAGTCCATCTCCATTTCTCCCCTCTCTTTCTTGACTTCACTGTTTTCATTTCTAGGTATAGGTTATCCATCAATATCCATTAGAAATCCACCAATTCCCACAGTTACCGTGACTACATTTCTTCAATTCCTGCTTCCTGCAAGAATTCCATTCCATTCTCCCAGATCCTCCATCTCCGTCATATCTGTTCCAATTAGGCTACTTTCCATGTCCTCCATTTTTCCTCAAACAAGGATTCTCCCCCAACGTGACTGACAGGGCCCTCTATCTTATACAATCCATCTCCAGTGCCTTCTTGAACCGCTGCAATCCATATGCTATAGGTACAATCACAATGCCATTAGGGAGGGAATTCTAGGAAGTTGATCCAGTGATAATGAAGGAATGGCGATATATTTCCAAGCCAGGATAGTGAGTCGCTTGGAGGCAAACTTAATGGTGTTCCCATATATTTGCTGCCCTTGTCCTTCGAGATGGAAGTGATCGTGGGTTTGAAAGGTGCTGCCTGTGGATCTTTGCTGAATTTTTGTAGTGTATTTTGTAGCTAGTACACACTGCTGCCACTGAGCAGTGGTGGTGGAGGGAGTGGATGTTTGTGGACACGGTACCAGTCTAGCATGCTGCTTTGTCGTGGATGATGTCAGACTTCTTGTGTTTCTGATCAACGATAACCCCCCAAGATGTTGATAGTGGGGTATTTAGTGATGGTAACTCCATTGAATGTCAAGGGATGGTGGTTAGATTGTCCCTTATTGGAGATGATCATAGTCTGGCATTTGTGTGGTGTGAATGTTGCTTGCCAGTTGTCAGCCCAAGCCTGGATATTATCCAGACCTAATTAGATTTGAACATGGACTGCTTCAGTATCTGAAGAGTTGCAAATGGCGTTTTGTGCAATCATCAGCAGCCGTCCCCACTTCTGACCTTATAATGTACAGAAGGTCATTGATGAAGCAGCTGAAGATGGTTGGGCCCTGGACACTACCCTGAGGAACTCCTGCAGAGATGTCCTGGACCTGAGATGACTGACCATCTTCCTATGTGCCAGGTATGACTCTAACCAGCGGGAAGTTTGCCACCTGACATCCATTGATTCCAGTTTTACTAGTGCTGCTTGATGCTACACTTGGTCAAATGCAACCTTGATGTCAAGGGCTGTCACTCTCACCTCACCTCTGGAATTCAGCTCTTTTGTCCATGTTTGAACCAAGGCTGTAATGAGGTCAGGAGCTGAGTGGCCCTGGTGGAACCCAAACTGGGCATCACGAGCAAGTTGTTTCTGAGCAGGTGTTGCTTGATAGTACTGTTGATGACACCTTCAATCACTTTACTGATGATCAAGAGTAGGCCAATGGTGGGGTAATTGGCCAGGTTGAATTTGTCCTGCTTTTTATGTACAGGGCATACCTGGGTATTTTTCCACATTGTTGGTTAGATGCCAGTGTTGTAACTGTACTGGAAGAGGTTGGCTAGGGGAGTGGCAGGTTCTGGAGCACAAGTCCTCAATTCCATTGCCGGAATATTGTCAGGGCCCATAGCCTTTGCAGTATCCAGTGCCTCCAACTGTTTCTTGATATCATGTGGAGTGAATGGAATTGGCTGAAGACTAGTGTCAGTGATGCTGGGGACCACTGGAAGAGGCCAAGATGGATCTTCCACTAGGCAATTCTGGCTGAAGATTGTTGTGAATGCTTCAGCCTTATCTTTTGCACAGATATACTGGGCTCTTCCATCATTAAGGATGAGGATATTTGTGGAGCCTTGTCTTCTAGTGAGTTGTTTAATTGTCTACCACCATTCATGACTGGATGCGGTAGGACTGTAGAGTTTAGATCTGATCCGTAGGTTTTGGGATTGCTTGGATCTGTTTATCACTTGCTAGTTGGAATGCAAATAGTCCTGTTTGGTAGTTTCACCAAGTTGACACATCATTTTTGGGTATGCCTGGTACTGCTCCTGACATGACCTCTTGCACTCTCCATTGAAGCAAGGTTGATCCCCTGGTTTGATGGTAATGGTTGAGTGAGGATATGCTGGGCCATGGGATTACAGATTGTGCTGGAGTACAATTCTGCTGCTGTTGATGGCCCACAGCACCTCAAGGATGCCCAGTCTTGAGCTGCTAGATATGTTTGAACTCTATCCCATTTAGCACAGTGAAGGTGCCACACAACATGATGGACCTCATTCTCAATGTGAAGGTGAGACTTCATCTCCACAATGGCTGTGTGGTTCTCAGATTCATTTGTAGCCGATAGATTGGTATGGATGAGGTCAAGCATGTCTTTCCCTCTTGTTGGTTCCCTCACCATCTGCCACAGACCCCAGTTTAGCAGCTACGTCCTTTAGGACCCAACCAGCTTGATCGGTAATACTGCTGCCGAGCCACTCTTAGTTGCAGACATGGAGATTCCCAACCCAGAGTATATTTTGCACCCTTTTTGTCCTCAGTGCTTCCTCTAAGTGTTGTTCACCATTCAGGGGTACTGATTCCTCGGGTCAGGGAGGATGGTATGTAGTAACCAGCAGGAGGTTTCCTTACCCACGTTTAACCTGAAGCCATGAGACATCATGCAGTCCAAAGTCAATGTTGAGGACTCCCAGAGCAACTCCCTCCTGACTGTATACCACATCTTCTGGGTCTGTCCTGCCAATGGGATAGGACATATTCAGGGATGGTGATGGTGGTGTCTGGGACACTGTCTGTAAGGTATGATTCCATGAGCATGACTATGTCAGACTGTTGCTTGACTAGTCTATGAGACAGCTCTCCCAATGTTGGCACTAGCCCCCAGATGTTAGTGAGGAGGACCCTGCAGGGTCAACAGGGCTGTTTCTGTTATTGTCTTTTCCGGTGCGTAGTCAATGCCGGGTGATCCTTCTGGTTTCATTTCTTTGAGACTTTGTAATGATTGATACAACTTAGTGGCTTGCTAGGCTATTTCAGAGGGTAATTGAAAGACAACCACATTGTTATGGGTCTGGGGTCAGATCAGGTGAGAATGACAGATTTCCTTCCCTGAAGGGTATTAGTGAACCAGATAGGTTTTTCCAACAATCAACAATGGTTTGACGGTCATCAGTAGATTCTTAATTCCAGATTTTTTAAAATTGAATTCATTTGCCAGGGTGGAATTCAAACCTGGGTCCCCAGTACATTAGCTGGGTTTCTGGATTAATAGTCTAATGATAATACCACTAGGTCATTGCCTCCCTGGCATTATTAAAATTATTTTAAAAAGGTATTGCATTGACAGTTTCCCAATCCTCTCGAACTTATAAAGAATCTAACGATTCTTGGAAGATTACTACCAATGTATCTAATATCTATGTAGCTCCTTTTTACATCCTAAGATGTATTCCATCAGGTCCAGGGAACTTATCAGGCTTAACTCCATCAGTTTCCTTTGCACTTTTTCTTTATTAATAGTTTTGTATTTATTTCCTTTCTTCATCTTACCCCTTGATATATCAGTAATTTTATAATGCTATTTGAGTCTTTTAATGTGAAGACTGATGCAAAGTATTTCTTCAACTCCTCTGCTGTTTCCTGGTCTCCCCATTCTTCTTTCTGCAGTTTCATTCTCGAAGGGATCTATGTTCACTTTGTCCTCTCTCTTCTTTCTTACACATTTAATGAATGTCCTGCTGTTTATCTTGGTATTACCTGCTAGTTTACCCTCAATGTTTACCTACTCCATCTTTATACTTTTTGGTTAACATTTGTTGGTTCTCAAAACTTTTTCAGTCCTTGGGCTTTCTTCTAATCATTGCCACACTGCATATTTTTGTTCTTTCAATTTTATGTATTCCTTAACTTCTCTGCGTAGTCATGGCTGGCTTATCCCCTTCCTAGAATCTTTCTTCTTCGCTTGATATATATCACTATTGAGAGTTATAAACTATTTTCTTAAATATTTGCCATTGTTCTACAACTGTAGTTTTCTCCTAAACTCTTTTTCCCAGTCTACTCCAGCTATCTCTGCCTTCATTGCTTTGTAATTACCCTTATTTAAGTTCAGCATAATTGTTTGCAACCGAAGTTTTAAACTGAATGTGAAAGTCTACCATCTTATGGTCACTGTTTTCCAGGGGATGTTTTTACTCTGACATCATTTATTAAACATGAACTATCAAAACAGCCTGATCCCTGTTTGGATCCAACACATATTGTATTAGGAAACTGTCCAAAATACGCTCTATGAATTCACATGGCTACTTCTGTGAATCTGTTATCCCAATTTAGATGTATATTAAAGTCACGGATGATAATGCTGTTTTTACATGCTATCATGATCTCCTCATTTGTTCTCTGTCCTGCTGTTAATCTGTTTTTTGGGGAGGCATATACATTACTCCTTCCAAAGTCTTCTTCCCCTTTTTATTTCTTACCTTCAACCAAATGTATTCTACATCCTCCATTCCTAGATCATTTCTTCCTGTTGTATTCCATCTTGTACCAGTAATGCTCCCTCACTATCTTTTCCATCCTGTCTGTCCTTTTAAAAAGCCCTGTACCTGTGAATATTTAGTTCCCAGCTCCATTTGATTTTCTCATTAGACCTGTTTTGTGCTTCATCCCAGCATCATGTCTTGTCATGACAATTAGTGCAGTGGCTTATTAAGAACAATACGTTTAGGCAGAACTTGCCTACTTGATTTCCCTTATCTATGAATCTGTGGAGCTCAGTCACCTCGTTAGGAGCTGGTAAATCCTTGATTGTTCATCTCCTATGAATCAACCCTGACATCAGTTATAAAATATCGCCAAGAGCTTAACAGTCAGTGTTGAGAATTCACAACTGTTCACAAAATGAATAAGTTCAAAATCTGCTGAAGTTGCAAAAACATTAACTTGATTCAAGAAATATTTTACTGCATTTCTGTTATGGAGATATTTCTTTCTTTTTGCTTGCAGATTCACATTCAAAGGATTTCAGACTGTGGTTAATTTGGAATACTGAGAACATACCATTGTTAATGGGTCATTAAAAGGACATTGGGACAGTTTTTTAAAGACACTCTTGGAAGTCACAGGACTCAAGTTAATTGCATGGACTTAAGTACAGGAAACACATGTCTGTGTTAATGGCTTTATTCAGTTGTTGTTTGGAGTTTAGTTGGGTTACAGCCTGTTAGGAGAGGAGCTACCCAGCTCATCCTCTGATTTTCTGAGAAAACCCTTTTGAAGGGTTTAGTATGTAGAAGAGAACGGGTAGCACGGTGTCTCAGTGGTTAGCACTGCAGCCACACTGCACCAGGAACTCAGGTTCAATTCAAGCCTCATGTCAGCATGGATTTCCTCTATGTGCTCTGGTTTCCACACCCCGCACCCCACCCCACCTCCCCCCCCAAACTGACCACCACCACCACAGTCCAGGGATGTGCAGGCTAGGTGGATTAGCCATGACAAATGTAGAGTTACAGGTATGGGGTAGGGTGTGAGTCTGGTAGGAAGCTCTTCTGGAGGGTTGGTGTGGACTCTGTGGGCTGAATGGCCTGCTTCCACACAGTAAGAAATCTATGAATCTAGAAACACTGATTGAGCTCTTCTCCTGTAAAATATCTGAAGTCGCAAAAATTTCTGAACAAATTGCATAAGCCGGAGTCCCAATGACAATTACCTGCGTTTAGTGACACCTGCCAATGAGTGCTAGGGCAGTAGGTAAAAGCATTCTTGAACATTTCATACCTTATCATGTTTTCCTTCAAAAACCAGTAATTAATGCAAAAAGTTTTTATTTTTCAATATATCTTTTCTTTAATTGGTGTGTATGTGTGTGCATGGGGAGGGTTTATTATTCAGAAGGGTGAATTTTATGCTTTTCTACATCAAACTGTTATGTGAATCAGCTGAGATAACAAAAATCTTAACTTCATTCTCCATGTTTACTGAATAAGTCTCTGCTTTCACAATAAAAATAAACCCAAGCTTTCAATGGTCTACCACTTCAATCTACCACCATGTTCCCTGGCCAACATCTCAGTCTCAAGCTTACTGCAGTGAGGCTCAGCACAAGCTGGAAGAACAGCATCTTATTTTCCACTTGAGAATCCTGCAGGCCTCTGGACTCAATATCAACTGCAATAATTTTAGATACTGAATGCCTCCTTTCATGTCCTTTACCCACCCCAGACCCCAGGCCCTTTCATGACATGAATTGCTTTCAGCACAGCCAAACTATCTTCACCTACCCACAGTCCCCATTTATCAGCTCTTCTTCTCTGGCTTACTATAAACCATTTTTTTGTTGGCCTAACTTTCTTGGTCTTTCTCCTATCCGCTCATTCCTCTGCCACCCCACCCCACCAGCCCCGCCACATTCATCCTTTCCAAGCTTTTATCAGTTCTGAAGAAGTGTCACTGGAGTCAGAAGGTTAACTCTGCTTTGTCTCCACAGATGCTGCTGAGTTTCTCCAGCAATTTCTGTTTTTGCTCCAGATCTTCAGCATCTACAGTTCGTTGTTTTATTTTGAATAATAATTCTGTTGTTGATTCAAAAACCTTGCTGATTTTTTTTCTCATTCAAAATCTAATATAGTCCAAATATGTAATTAGCCATATTGATGACTTGGTAAAGCATTTAAATTTATGGTGTGACCAGTCAAATGGTGCATCTAGAGAGTGACAGTGCATTTTCCAATCTCAGCAGCCATATTTCATGTCGCCACTAGAGACAGCAAGATCATCTAATACTGCATCACTTCCATGATGATGTTTATTGTCTCAAGGATATCATACAATCAGAGTTACAGTACAATGAGAATGTTTCGTTTTGACTTTTTGATAAAACAGTTTAGTGTTTAGCTTGTGAAAGAGTGAAGTAATTTTTTAGGCATTTTTGGGGTGGATGTAAAGGAAGAATATCTTTGTCTCTTTTTTAAAAGGATGTGTTTGTACCTGACACAGCTCCAGTTTTGTCAATGTAAACTCAGCAGATTGAAATAACCATTCAGTGATTCCCTTGTTCACTTGTGTTAACCAAGTCAGAAGTCACACAACACTGGGTTATAGTCCAATAGGTTTATTTGACATCACAAGCTTTCAGAGTGCTGCTGCTTTGTCAGGTGAAGTTCCAGTCCAACACTGGCTCCTCCATATCATGGATACTTGTGTTAACTATCAGCTGTAATGTTTATTACACTTTTGACACTAGTTTAACAGGATTTCTTTAACAGTGATATACAGGATTAGATACAAAATATTTTAGTAACGTTTCCAGCTCTCAATGAATTAAGTATCATTATTTGTGAACATAAAAGTTGCAAGTTGAGATAACTTCCAAGATTTCATTTTTGTCTCATTTCTATGATGTGCTAAAAGGCTACAATCCAGGGATCAGAAACTCTGAACTTTATCATTGGGAAAAATGATGTCTATGTATAGATACAGAGTTGCAGACCTGAAGCAATCTTCCTTCCTGAGTTGGCTGTATTCAGAGTGTTAAAATAAACTTCATTTACAGCAACATGAGATGGTATTTGACAAAAGTGAACTGGAAGCTACTTGAAGATAAATTAGTGTCAGAGCAGTGGAAGGCATCTAAGGAGGAAATAACAATGGGTCAACACAAATACATTCCCATAACAAAAGGCTGGGATTCATAATTCAATACTTTCCCATATTTTGAAGAGCATGCAGTACAGGAAAGACTCAGACTTGGTATTCCAGACTTGATTTCCACCACCAAGACCTATGTTGTTAACTTTATGTTCCATAATTCTCCAAAAATCCCATATGTCTGTTATCTTCTTTTCAGACAGAGAACCAGCTCTTACCAGTATTCTGTTTGGTTGTTGACACAAAATAGTTTGTTTGATTCCCACAGTAGCGGTGATGTAATGGTATCATTGCTGTAGGCCAGAACCTCAGGCTTATGTTTTGGAGATATTCGTTTGAAGCCCTGCATGACAAATGGTGCAAATTGATTTTTTTTAAATAGTTAGAAATTAAAACTCTAATGGTGGCCATGAAACTACTGTTAATTGTTGTGAACAAAAATTTGAGTTCACTATTAGGGAGAGAAATCTGCCATCCTTATCTTGTCAGGCCTGCATATGACTTGAGAGTCACAGCAATGTGGTTGACACTTAAATGCACTCTGAACTGACCAAGCAAACCACAGTTGTATTTAGCTGCCAGTAAGTATCAATAAAGGAATGAAACAGATTGGCCACTTGCATTGACCTAGCCATCAGAACAGCCAATGATAGATGCAGACCTGCTGACCCAGCAAAGTTCTCCTCAGTAACATCTGGGGGCTAGTGCCTAAATTGGGAAATCTGTCTCAGTCTAGTCAAGCAATAGCATGACACAGTTATACTCATGGAACAAGATCTTACAGGCAATGTCCCAGACACTACCATTATCATCTTTGGGTATGTCCTGTCCCACCAGAAGAACAGAGACAGCAGATGTGGTGACACGGTTGTATATATTTAGGAGAGAAAGCAAATACCCCATGAATCCTCATGACATCAACTCAAACGCGGGCAGGGAAACCTCCTGCTGATTACGGAATACCAGCCTTCTCCTTGGCTGACAAATAGGCATTCCTCCAAACTGGGCAACTCTCAAAGGAAGGATTGATACCGGATGTATTTTGGGTGGGTGACTTCACAGTCCTTCCCTTACAGTTGCTCAGGGACTCCACTACTGATCAAGTAATTGAGTCCTAAAGGGTGGTTTCATTTCTTTGAGACTTTGGCTTGCTAGGCCATTTCAGAGAGCAATTGAGAGTCAACTGCATTGCTGTGGATCTGGAGTCATGTGTAAGCCAGATCAGGGGAGAATGGCAGATTTCCTTCCCTGAAGGACATGAGTAAACTGGATGGGTTATTCTGACAACTGGCAATTATTTCATGGTCACCAGTAGATTCTTAATTTCAGATTTTTAAAAAAGTATTAAATTCACATTCTATCATCTGATGTGGCAGGGTTCAAACCCCATTTCCCAGAACATTAGCTTAGTTTCTGGATTAATAGTCTAGCGATAATACTGCTGCACTATCGTATCCCTTTGAAGGGATTTGTGCTGGTATCTAAGAAGATGTTTTCAATTGTGAGGGAGAAACTATGGAGCTGTGAATATAAGGTTTTTTTTAACACCAATTCCAATAAGAATGTGTCCAGATGGGAAACTCAGTGCCTTAAAGAATAGTGCACACAAATAGTACTGATGTATTTATGGTGAATCTAGGTAAGCACATGAGGGAGAATGAAATAGAAGAATATGATGATAAGGTGAGATGAAAAAGATGTGAGGATATTCACGTAAGTGTAAAAATAACACTTTTAATCAACCAGTGCAGATATGCTATAACACACCTTCATGACATGTGGGATTTAAATCCAAATGTTCTGATCTATGGATGGGATCATTACCACTGGCCCTAGAAGATACCCAAATGCAGCTTGGCCTAACCATATTTAACTGCTTCACCTATGACCATCTCCCCCGTCATGGGGTTAGAAGTGGAATTTTTGCTGATGACTGGGTGGTGTTTGGCATCATTCATGACTCTTCAAATACTGCAGCAGTCCATGTCTAGTGGTACCTCCTCAGTGCGTGGGTTTGGGCTGGCAGGTAGAAGGTCACAATCGCCCTGGATAGATGCCTTGAAGTGACCATGTCCAATGGGACAGAATCTGCCTCCCCTTTAGACATTTAGTGGCAACACCGTCATTTACCTCCACCATTGTCAGCATTATGGGGGTTACCATTAATTAGAGGCTAAACAGAAGCAGTCACATCACCATGGTTGTAAGAACAGGTTGGAGAATAGGTGTGCAGTGGCGTGTGGCTCACCTCCTGGCTCTCCTGGGCCTGTAGTCACCTAGAAGGCACAAGCCAGGATGGAGGACTCCTCACGTGCCTGGGTGGGTGCAGCTCCTACAATACTTAGGAGATTTGACACCATTCAGGGCTAAACAAATTATTTAGCAGCCTCCTGTGTGGCACCTTGTCAAAGACTTTCTGAAAATACAAATGGGTTATTTCCACTTGTCTAATTTGCTCATTACCTCCTCAAAGAATTCTAACAGATTTGTCAGACATGACAAAGGCAAAGCTGTGCTATCTCAGCCCTATTTTACCACTCACTTCCAAGTACCCTGCAATTTCATCTTTAATAATAGACCCTACAATCTTACCAATGACTGAGGTTGAGCTAACTGACTCCCTTCTTTCTTAAACAGCTGTGTTAATCTGCAGTGCATCTCCCAGATGGCACACACTGCTGCCACTGTACACAAATATTGAATCTTCACAGGTGCTGCCAGGCCTGCTAAGCTTTTCCAGCAACTTCTGTTTTTGTTCCTGATTTACAGCATCCACAGTTCTTTCGGTTTTCATTCCAGGTTCATCCCAGAGGAAAATAAAACCATCAAATACAAAATAAATTATCCAGTCAGCTGTCAAAATGAGAACACTGTTATGCTTTATCCATTCAAAATGAACTGTCTCTGATTTGAGTTTAGTGTCTTTTATACAAGAGCAGAGATGTTCTTCTGTCATAGTTAACAATGTCACATAAGTTGAGCTGTTGTTTGTATTAATCATGGTCATTTATTATAATTTGAGGGAGTTCTGAGGGAGATCGCTGAGGAGATTGTAGAGGCATAGGTGGTGATCTTACAGGAATTGCTAGAGTTAGGGAGGCTTCCAGAAGAGTGGAAAACAGCGAAGTTTACCAGGGCTCCTTGGACAGCACCTCCCAGGCCCATGCGTGCTGCCATCTGGGGCAGCGGTGGTGAGTACATGGGAGCACCACCAGCTGCGGAATCCCCTCCAAGCCACTCACCATCACGACATGGAAGTCAATATTATTTTGGAAGTCCCTTTCTAGCAGCATTGTCAGTCTGCCTGCAGTACATGCAGTTGAGGGGGGTGGTTGGGTGGTGGTGTGGGGGTGCTCACCAGCATGCTTTCAGGTACAGCTTGGGACAGGCAATCAATTATGAAGCCAACAATTTCCACATCCTGTGAATGAATTTAACAAAAAGCATAGAAAAGCATGTTCATAAAGAACAACTGGCCTAAAGAGCAATTAATTAAACAATCCACTTGAGAATGACATAAGATAAGGAACTTTGACAGGTACAAGTTGTTTATGGTCCATTGCACATTGTGTTTGACACAATCAGCTTGGAATGGCCTATGGCAATGGGAGAGCAGCTTTAGAAGATGATAAGGAATTAGACGATAGCAGAAGACAAGAAATCAGTCAAATACTCTCATTATAAAACTGGAGTACCAGCAAGTTTGGCTAAAGATATTTGTTCCTTTAAAACTGCTGCAGCTTTTATTTTCTGCACTGCTTCATTTCCTTGTTGGAGAATTTAAACATCTTCATTTCACATTCAGGAACAAAAACAGAAGTTGCTGGAAAAGCTTAGCAGGTCTGGCAGCATCTGTGAAGAATAAATCAGAGTTAACGTTTTAGGTCCAGTGACTTTTCCTCAGAGTTCTGAGGAAGGGGCACCAGACCAGAAACATTAACTCTGATTTTCTCTTCACAGGTGCTGCCAGACCTGCTAAGCTTTTCCA
>JAHRHZ010000049.1:2650989-2664019 GCA_024137785.1 Ginglymostoma cirratum | reverse complement strand
GCCAGACCTGCTAAGCTTTTCCAGCAACTTCTGTTTTTGTTCCTGATTTACAGCTTCCGCAGTTCTTTCGGTTTTTATTCCAAGTTCATCCCAGAGGAAAACAAAACCATCAAGTACAAAATAAATTATCCAGTCAGCTGTCAAAATGAGAACACTGTTATGCTTTATCCATTCAAAATGAACTGTCTCTGATTTGAGTTTAGTGTCTTTTATACAAGGGCAGAGATGTTCTTCTGTCATAGTTAACAATGTCACATAAGTTGAGCTGTTATTTGTATTAATCATGGTCATTTATTATAATTTGAGTTTCAGACAGATCATAGCTTGTGAAGCAAAATTGGAATGGAAATAATTATTATTGAAATCTTATGTAAAAATAACAGCACTAAAGTTGATCCGAAATATAGTTCAAAATGGAAAGGTTAACCAAGAGGTTGTCACGGACAGAATGCCTAATCGTTATTATTTTTATGGTAAGACCTTTTTTTTATAAACAAATTCAACAATCTTTTATGCATTAAATAATAAAATCTATTTATTTTCACACACAACCACCTCAAATTAAAGCAATATCCCATATACAATCTCTTTCTCTCATAGGCATATGCACAAAGACTCCAACTTAAAGATAGTGCACTTTCACAAATTATAGTTAATTCAGTCTCTTGTTTTAGAACCCCTATAGTGTGGAAGCAGGTTTTTGGCCCATCAAGTCCACATCAACCTTCCGAAGAGCATCCTACCCAGACCCACCCCCTATCCTATCCCTGTAACCCCACATTGCCACGGCTAATCCACCCAGCCTGCACATTCTTGAATGCTACGGGCAATTTACCATGGCCAATCAACCTAGCCCATGCATCTGTAGACTGTGGGAGGAAACCAGAGCACCCAGAGGAAACCCACACAGAACATGCAAACTCAACACAGACAGTCGCTTGAAGGTGCAATTGAACCTACGTCCCTGTCGCTGTCAGGCAGCAGCGTTAATTATGAGCCAACATTTTCCACATGACAGGTCCATATGTAGGATTATCAAATGGATTTGATGCTTTGAAATTGAAGTAAGAGTCTTAAAAAGTGAAGGCTTCACAGTCGGTTATGAGGTTTCCTGTAAATTATTATCTAGGAATAAGTAATTGAAAAAAACAATCTGGAAAGTCCCAAATCTTTTTGTTTTGGCTGTTCCTTAAACAATCATTTATGAATTCCACACATGGCTGTGAGGTCCTCTCAACTATGTCCATGCTTATTTGAGTATTCTCTGGTGACTTTCTGCTGTCTACAGTCCAAAAGCAAAAGTGACATAATTTGGGGAAGCCATCTTAACAACTTGCTTGTGTCCAATTTTTAAAAACAGGTGGCTGAAAATTCACTATATGCCATGGCAATGATAAAGTATTATGGTTAGGATTATAGTTAAATAATATTGTTCTGCTTGACCACTATATCTTGATTTCTTACTATTTTACAACTTTCAACACATCCTGATTTTGTGTATGTTTCAATTGTGCGGATAAGGAGAAATGATACTCATTGGTGAAAGGGTTGAGAATGAGAGGACACAGAAATAAAGTCATTGGCTGAAGAAACAAAAGCAACATGAAGAAAATCAACATTTTTATGCAGCAAGTGAATATGATCTGGAATACGCTACCCGAAAGGATGGTGGAGGCAGATGAAATTACATAAGGAAGGGTCACCCGACCCGAAATGTTACCTCTGTTTTCTCCTCCACAGATGCTGCCAGACCTGCTGAGCTTTTCCAGCAACTTGTTTTTGTTCCTGATTTACAGCATCCACAGTTCTTTTGGTTTTTAAATTACATAATTCAGTACTGGGAAATTGATGAGATGATGGAATTAAGTGAGGAGGAGAAGGACCTTTCTTTTAACTTTTTCATCTTCTGGAATTGGTTCTTACTTTCACCTTTGAGTATTCCACTTACAGGCACAAGAGAATGAGTTCTCACTGACTTTTTCAGAAAAGAAGGAGGTTATTTGGCCTATTGTATTCACGCTACTCGACAAAGGTCTGACTACACTGTTCCCACTTCTAGCTCTTGGCCCATAGTCCTGAAGGCTATGGCGATACAAGAGAATACCTAAATATTGTTCCAATGTTATGAGAGTTTCTGACACATCCTCTTGTTCAGATAGTGAGTTGCAGAATCCCACAAAGTTTTGGGTGAAAAAGGTTCTCAACTCCCTTCTTGGCCTTCTACCTCTTATCTTAAAACTTTGCCCCCCTGGTTATCACCCACTTTGCTAATGGAAGAAGTGCCTTCCTAGCCACACTATCTATAATCTTATGTACGTCTATCAGGTCAACCTCAACTCTTCGCTACTCGAAGGAAAACAATCCCAGCCCAACTAATCTTTCTTCATAGGACAGATCCTTCAGCATTGGCAGGATTCTGGTAAATCTCTTCTCTAGTGCAGTCACATCCTTCCAATAATGTGGTGATAACTGCACACAATACTCTAGTTGTCACCTAACCATTGTTTTGAATAATAATAACATCATAAAAATTAGGAACAGTAGTAGGCATTGCCAGAGACGGTAGTGGAGTCAGCCTCATTAGGGACATTTAAGCAGCTATTAGATAGGCATATGGATGATAGTATAACGTAGGGGTGGAGAGTAGATAGACCTTAGGTTTAGGGTAAAAGTTCAGCACAAAGTCGTGGGCCGAACAGCCTGTACTGTGTTGTACTGTTCTATGTTCTATGTTCTATATTCAGCCCTTCAAGCCGGCTAATCTCCCTGCTCTTGTATTCTATACTTCAACTAATAAATGAAAGTATCCTATATGCTTTCCTAACTACCTTGTCTACCTGACCTGCTATCTTCTGACCTTCCATGCTTTCCAGCACAATCCCATGCCTTGTTAGTCCTCCTCAAATGCAATTCCTCACACTTTGCCACTACTCTGCCTGCCTGACCAGTCCATGGATATCATCCTGCAGTATACAGCTACCCTCCTCACTATTTACTACCCTGTTGTTTTTCCTGTCATCTGTTAACTTTTTGATCATAACCCTTAATTACAACTTATTAACATATACCATAAACAGCAAAGGCCCCAACACTAAGCCCTATGGAATTCCATTAGAAACAGATTTCCAGGGACAGGAACATCTCTCTACCATCACTGTCAACTTTGTGTCTCTCAGCAAATTTGGACACAATGTGGCACATTGTGTTGGATTCCACATGGGCTTTTACTTTCTTGACCGATCTGCCCTGAGAGAATTGTCAAAAGCCTCACTGAAGTCCATCTAGATCACCATTAAATGTATTGCCTTCATCAATATTCCTGGTTACCTCCTCGAAAACCTCAATCAAATTTGTCAAACACAGCCATCCCCTAACAGATCCAACAACTATCCCTGATAAATCCATGTCTCTCCAATCACTGATTTATTCTGTTCTTCAAAATTCTAATAATTTTTCCACCTTACAGATTAAATTGACTGACCTGTATTTTCAAAGTTGATCTTTTACTCTTTCTTTTAATAATGAGACAATATTAGCAGTCCTTCAATCCTTTGATGCCTCATCTATGGCCAGAGAAGATTGCTAAGGCCCCTGATATCACTTCCCTTGCCTTCCTCAGTAGCCTGGGATACATCTCATCCAGCGATTGGATTTATTCACTTTTAATAAATCTTGTCATACCACCTTGCTCTCTGTAAATTTGTTATAATATTTCACAATCCTCCAGTCTGATGTCTATACCTGCACTGTCCTTTTCAATTATGAAGACTGATACAAAGTATTCATTGAGGACTGAGACCATATCTTGCATATCCATACTTAAACTCCCTCCAGGATAATAAATTCTACTTTTACCTTTTTAATATCCTTTTTAATTAATAGTAAATCATATATAGCTGCACAGGACAGGTGAAAGGAAAATGATAGAATGACAGTAACTTCTTGTGGTGTCGTGGGTGTGTCCCTACCTCTGAGCTGGAAGGCCCAACTTCAAGTATCACTTGTGCCAGAGGTATGAAATAACGTCTATAAACAGGTTGATTAGGAAAATGTCTGGGAAAATTGTATCGTTTCTTAACCACCTTGTTTACCTGACCTGTTTGCATGGAGGGGATTTGTTACTTAGTGGAACAGTCAGATACTTCTGCAGCCACACACAGGAACAGCAGTAGGCCATTCAGCCTCTCAATGAGCTCATGGTCTGACTTCATATACCTGCCTTTAGACCCTCAAGTCTCTTTGGACATCCGCTGTATTTAACTTCATACATCTGGAAACCAACCTCATCTAGCCTTTTTCGGTCCAAACTGGATAACCTTGCACTTGCTTATACTGAACTCCATCTGCTACAGTTTTACCCATTCACTCAATCTATCAAAATCTCTTTGTAATTTTGTGTTATTATCTACACTGTCTATAATGCTGCCTAACATTATGTTATTGTCAAATTTGGATATATAACTTTCTATGTCACTATTCAAGTCAAAAATAAGTGAATAATTGAGGCTCTAACACAGATCTTGTGGGACACCACTGGTAACATCCTGCCAACTTGAGTACCTATCCATTACCCCTACCTTCTGTTGCCCACCATTAATCCAGTTTCCCAAACATTTTAGTAATTTGCCCTCAGATCTGTGGGCTTCCACCTTCATTAACATTCTCTAATATGGGACCGCATCAAATGCGTTCTGAACTCCATATAAACAACATCTAGAGACATTCCCCTATCACTACCTTAGTCACCTTTTCAAAGAATTCCATGAGGTTTGTCCAGCATGACCATTCTAGATGTCGCTGATTAACTGAAAATGTTCAAAGTGCTCAGTTACCCCATCCTTGGTTATAGACTCCAATAATTTGCTCACCATAAATGTTAGGCTAACTGATCTATAATTCCCTGGATTTCCTTTTTCACCCTTCTTAAAAACGATGAGTGACTTGTGTAATTTTCCAAGCCAGAGGGATGATTCCTGTATCTAGGGAACACTGAAAGATGTGTCTCCAGGATTATGTTGTTTCCTTGGTACCAGGCACAGTGATATCACAGAGCAGACGCTGGGCATTCTTTTGTGGGAGGGTGATCAGCCAGAATTCATGGTCTATGTTGATACAAATGACATAAGTAGGAAGGGGGGACATGTTCCTGTAATCTGAATTCAGAGAGTTAGACAGAAAGTTAGCAAACAGCACCTCCAATCTAGTAATCTCAGATTACAACCATTGCCACGCACAAACAGTACAGAAATAGAGAATAAAAGAGATGAACATGTGACTGGAAAGACTGGAAAGCATGTGTACACTGGGATTGGCTCTTTGGCAGATGGCAGTTACACAGGCAGAATGGGTTACACCCAAACAGAGCCAGGACTGAGTATCTTGCAGGCAGTTTCTGAATGCGGTTAGAAAGGATATATTCTACATTTAGAATGATGTGAGAGTCAGGAGTGAACATCAGAAAGGAACACCAGAGTGCATAAAACACTGAGAGACACAATTAGCACAAAATATAAAAAAAAGTTAATAGGTAGAGTTGGAATAAGGAAGCAACTAAAGCAATGTCAACCAGGGTGACAGTGCATGTACAGTGCATGTACTCACTGAGTCACAGAGGTCTACAGCATAGAAAAAGGTCCTTCAGCTCGATGAGTCTTGGCCAATCAAAAATAAGCACAACTAATCTAATAGCATTTGGACCTTAGCTACTTAAATGTTATGAGGGTTTCTACCTCTACCATCCTTACAGGCAGAGAGTTGCAGATTCCTACCAGCCGTCATGCAGCTTGGTCAGTAAAATCGATTTACAAGCATTCACCAGGGCAGTGATGATGGCATAATAATAATGTCACTGACTCAGAATCCCAGACTAAAAGTTCTTAGGGTCATCGGTTAAAATCCCATTATAACAGATAGTGAAATTTGATTTCAATAAATATGTAATTAAAAGCCAGTCTAATGGTGGGTATGTAGCTATTGCTATTTTAAAAGGAAAGCTATTAATTTCATTAATATCCTCCAGGGAAAGAAATATGCCATATTTACTTGATTTGGTCTCTACATGACTCCAGACACACAGCAATGAGGTTGACTCTTAACTGCACTCTGCAAGCCATTCAAATCAGGGGCAAATAGGGATATGCAACAAATGTTGGCCCTTGCCAGAGATACCCACCCACATCCTATTCAAAAATGAAGAAAATTTAAGTGAAATTTATATTCACTCAAAAGGAACAGGTAGAGCAAATAAATCCAGTGCAACCTGGATTAAAAAAAAGAGAGAAATTAAGACAAAAGTGCGTATGGAAGTTGTAAAATGGAAAATATCGTTAGGAATCAGACTGAGTACTGAAAATTGAGAAATGAAGAAACAAATAAGAAGCAAAGAAGAATTATGAAAAGTGATTGACACCTAACATAATTGGGAACCCTCAAGTCTCTCTATAGCTATGTAATTAGTAAGAGAGTGATAAAAGGAGGGGTAGCGCTGATTAGGAAGCATGGTCAGAGGCAGGATCCTCTCCCCATTAGGGATAATGAACTGTGTATCAGGCAGCCAACCAGCCTTCTTGACTCTTTTTGTCCTATTGCCACTTTTTTTCCTTCTGGAATGAGTGAGAGGTGAGTCTTAAGGGAAATGAAAGTGGATGGCACAGCTTTTACTTTAGGACTAGTGGTGTTGGGGATTGGGGTGGGTGAGAGCAAGTGATTGAAGGTATTATAGGCAATACTAAGAGTGCTGGAGCATGAGGCTTGGTTGGAGGTGAGTACAATATCACAGATAAAGTGAGCGTAAGGTAGCAGAGTGATAATTGCAATGCCGTCACGGGTGGAGTGGAGAAGGTCATTGACCTCCTTCCTACAGTACTATACTTTCTTCCCGATGGCTGAGACTTCACTGACCCGAGTGGTTACCTCGGTACCAGGCGTAGTCCAAGATGGTGTGTGTGTGTAAGGGATGCCAGTCTTTCAACAGATATCAAGTGTGTAATGTGCTCTTCCATGAACTGTACATGGTAAGATAAGGTCAGAATTGGAATGAGAGATGCCAAAGGGGCAGAGTAGGTAGTTATTGTGGCACAGATAGGAGACTGGAAGAACACAGCAAGCAAGGCAGCATCTGGAGGAAAGGAGAAGTCAATGTTTCGGGTATTACCTTTCTTTAGGACACTGCATTAACTTCTGAAGTTAATGCGGCACATTTGTAAGGATATGGCCGGAAATCTTGCTTGCCCTTAGTGTGAGCATTCCTCGAAAAATACTCAAACAACTTCCCAAAAAACTAATGTTCAGTCCATAGCTAAAGTAAAAACAGTTTTCACTTAGACAAACTATTAAAAATGCAAATGATGCATAATTTTCTATAACAGTAAGCTGCAGTTTACAATATTTAATTACCTTGATGTTGTGATTGGTTGGCTCGGTGTGCTGGTTCGTTGTTCCGCAGATGTTTCATTACCCTGCTGGGTAACATCACCAGTGCAGCCTCCGATGAAGCGCTGTTGTGTTTTCCCACCTATTATTTAAACTCTGGGGTCCGTTGGAGTTGATTACCTCATTTCTGTTTTTTCTTTCCAGTGGTGTATATATAGGGTCTACTTCTATGTGTTTGTTGATGGCCTTCTTGGTGGAGAGCCGTGCTTGTCTCTGTTTGGCCTGTCCTGGGATCCTGATGTTGTCCCAATTGAACTGGTGGTTCTCCTTATTCTTGTGAATGGAGACGAGTGAGTATTGGTCATGTCTTTTTGTTGTTAGTTGGTGTTCATGTATTCTTGTGGCCAGTTTCCTTCCTGTCTGTCCAATGTAATTAGAATTAGAATTAGAATCAGAATCCCTACACTGTGGAAACAGGCCCTTCGGCCCAACAAGTCCACACCAACCCTTGAAGCATCCCACCCAGACCCATCCCCCTATAACCCACACACCCCTGAACACTATTGGCAATTTAGCATGGCCAATCCACCTAGCCTGCACATCTTTGGACTGTGGGTGGAAACCGGAGCACCCAGAGGAAACCCACGCAGACACGGGGAGAATGTGCAAACTCCACACAGACAGTAATGTTTGTCACAGTCTTTGCATGGAATCTTGTGTATCACGTTGGTTCTGTTCATAGTGGGTAAGGTGTCTTTGGTTTGAGTTAGCAGTTGGCGTAGGGTTGACAAAGGTTTGTGTGCCACTCTGATGCCCAATGGTCGCAGGAGTCTTGTGGTCAGTTCAGATGTGTTCTTGATGTATGGTAACGTGATGAGTGTGTCAGGGTGTACTATATCTTCTTGTTGTTATTCATGTGATAGGCATTGTCAGACCCAGCTGTTTGGGTATCTGCTGTGCTTAAATACTTGGTAGAGTATTCTTCCTTGTTTTGTCATAGTTGTGGGTTGCTGCAGTGTGTTATCACTTGTTTAAATAATGTTTTCACGCAACTCCGTTTGTGGGTGTTGCGGTGGTTACTGTTGAAATTCAAGACTTGATCTGTGTGTGTGGCTTTCCTGTGTACCTTTGTCAGAAATTCCCCGTTGGCCCTGTGTTCTACCATGACATCCAGGAATGGGAGCTGTTCATTCTTTTCTTCTTCCCTGGTGAATTTGTTGCCGGTGAGAGCGTTGTTTATAAGTTGGTGTGTCTCCTCTAGTTTAGTCCGTTTGATGATAACGAAAGTTTCGTCCACATATCGGATCCATAGTTTAGGTTGGATTTGCAGAAGGGCCATGCTTTCAAGTGTCTGCATCACCACTTCTGCTATTAGTCTGGAGATAGGTCACCCCATGGGTGTCTCGTTGATTTGTTCATAGATTTGGCCATTAAAGGTAAAGTGGGTGGTGAGGCATAGATCCAGTAATTTCAGTATGTTTCTATGAAGATGGTGTCACTTTGGTCTCGTTCTTTTAGGAGCGTTGCTAGTGTTTCTCTTGCCAGTGGTATGTCGACTGATGTGAATAGGGCGGTAACATCAAAGGAAATCATGGTCTTGTCCTCGTCAATTCTTATGTCTTTGAGGCAATTGAGGAACTCCTGGGCTGATTGGATTGAGTGGGGTGACTTGCTGACGAGGTGTTTTAGTCTTCGTTGTAATTCTTTGGTTAACCTGTGTGTTGGTGTGCCTGGGAGGGAGACTATAGGTCTGAGGAATACTTCCTTTCAGAGGCCGTAGAATCAGGGCGTGTTTGTCCCTTCAGGTTTCATTTTTAGGTAGTCTGCTTTGTTGATTTGTCCATTCTGTTTGTCTCTTTAGTGTATTGATTATTTTATTGCCCAGTTGCGGTGTTGGGTCTATTTGCACCTGCTGGTATGTATTCTTGTCTTCTAGTAGTGTCTGTGCTTTAGTGAGGTAGTCCCGTTTGTTTGGTATTACTGTCATGCGCCCTTGTCCATTGGTAGGATTATGATGTTTTTGTCTTTTTTCAGTCCAACTAGGGCCTTCTTTTCTGATGTGTTGAGAGTGTTAAGTTCATTCCTTCTGGTTAGTGTTGGAACCACTGTCTGTCTTACGGCTTGTTGTGTTTCCTCATTAATGCCGTTGGTCTCCAGTGTGGATACTAGAATCATAGAATCCCTACAGTGTGGAAACAGGCCCTTCGGCCCAACAAGTCCACACCGAACCTCAGAGCATCGCACCCAGACCCACCCCCCCCGAACAACCCACACCTCCCTGAACACTACGGGCAATTTAGCATGGCCAATCCACCTAACCTGCACATCTTTGGACTGTGGGAGGAAACTGGAGCACCCGGAGGAAACCCACGCAGACACAGGGAGAATGTGCAAACTCCACATAGACAGATGCCTGAGACTGGAATCGAACCTGGGTCCCTGGTGCTGTGAGGCAGCAGTGCTAACCACTGAGCCACCGTGCCGCCCTAGTGTGGCTAGGAACTCTGTCCTTCAGCATCTCTGTGGTTGTAGTTGAGTCCACATATTAGAACAACTTTCTCTGTGTCTGTTAGTTTTCTGTCTGAAAGATTTCTTATCCAAGTGTCTGATCTTTGGTCATCTACTCAAGAACCTTAGACCTTGATGTCACCTTGTTATCATAAAGAATACCATGTTCTTTGGCGTTTTTAAGCCAATCAAGCACGATAATTTGCTTACAATAACTTTCATTAGAAGTAAACAAGTGATCAAATATTTATCTCAAAAGAAGCCCCATTTTTATCAAGAAATTGGCTTGAAGCTAAGAGACAAAGGGTGGAGATAGAGGGTTGTTTTTCAGACTTGAGGCCTGTGATGTATCACTGCGGTGTATCAAGGATCAGTGCTGGGTCCACAGCCTTTCATCATTTAGATAAATGATTTGGATGTGATTGTAGGAGGTATGATTAGTAAGTTTGCAGATGACACCAAAATTGGTGGTGTAGTGGACAGTGCAGAAGGCTATCTGAGTCACCTGATCTTGTTCAAATGGGCCAAGAGGCAAATGGCAGATGGAGTTTAATTTAGATAAATGTGAGATGTTGCATTTTGCAAAGGCAAACCAGGACAGGGCTTATACTGTCAATGGTCGGGCCCAGGGAAGCAATGCTGGACAATGAGGCCTAAGGGTGCAGGTTCATAGTTCTTTCTGGAGTCACAGGTAAGTAGGGTGGTGAAGAAAACATTTGGCATGCTTCCCTTTATTGGTCAGTGCATTGAGTATAGGAGTTGGGATGTCATGTTGCAGCTGTACAGCACATTGGTGAGACCACTTTTAGGATATTGCGTTCACTTTTGGTCTCCCTGCAATAAGAAGGATATTGTTAAATTTGAAAGGATTAAGAGAAGCTTCACCAGGATGTTGCTAGGATTAGAGGAGTTGAGCTACAGGGAGAGGCTGAATAGGCTGGGACATTTTTCCCTGGAGTGTTGGAGGCTGAGGGGTGACCTTATAGAGGTTTATACAATAATAAGGACATGGACAGAGTGAATAGCCAAGGTCTTTTTCGCAGGGTTGAGGAGTCTAAGATGAGGGGGCAGAGGTTTAAGGTCTGAGGGGAAAGATTTAAAAGGGACCTGAAAAGCAACGTTTTCATGCAGAGGGTGGTGCATGTATGGAATGAACGCCAGAAGAAGTAGTGGAGGCTGGTACAATTACAACATTTAAAAGGCATCTGGATGGGTGTGTAGGAAGGGTTTAAAGGGATATGGGCCAAATGCTGGCAAATGGAACTAGATCAGTTTAGGATATCTGGTTGCTGCAGACAAGTTGGACTGAAGGGTCTGTTTCCATGCTATGTAACTATATACTCTATGACATAGCTGCTAAACTGGGTCAACTGGAGATGGTGGAGGAACCAATAAAAGGGAGAAACGTACTTGACATAATCCTCACCAATAGAAGGGTCCCGATCTGAAATGTCAACTTTCCTGCTCCTCTATGCTGCCTGGCCTGCTGTTCTCCTCCAGCTCCACACTGTGTTATCCCTGACTTCAGCATCAGCAGTTCTTACTATCTTTGATAATCCTCACTAATGTGCCTGCCACAAATGCGTCTATCCATGATCGTATATGATGGACTGATTGTACAATCTTGTGTAGAAGAAGTCCCATCTTCACAGTGCGGGTACCCTGCATCACATTGAGTGTCTCTGCCAGCATGCTAAATGGGATGGATTTCCAACAGATCTAGGTACTCGAGTCTGGGCATCTGTGAGGCATTATGGGCCATCAGATGCAGCAGAATTGTAATTAAATACATTCTGCAACATTATGGCCTGGCATATACCCAGCCTACCTTTACTACCAATCCAGCTGCTTTCAAAAAAGAGTGCAGGATGACAGGCTAGGGGCAGCACCAGCCACAGATAAAAAACGAGGTGTCAACCTGGTGAAGCTAAAACACAGGACTATTTGCATGCCAAACAGCATGAGCAGCAAGTGCTAGATAAAGCCAAGTGATTCCACAATCAACTAATCAGATCTAAGCTTTGCAGTCCTGCCACATCCAGTCATGAATGGTGATGGACCATTAAACAATTTGCTGGAGGAAAAGGGTCCACAAATATCCCTACCCTCAAAGATAACATAGAACTGATAAAGCAGAAGCATTTGAAACAATTTTCAGCCAGAACAGCATGACACACAATATGAATCTAGGCCTCCACTGGAGAAAGGCCAGCATCATAGGTGCTGGTTTTCAGCCAATTCGCTGCACTCCACTTGATGCCAAAAATAGATAAAGGCAGTGGATACTGCAAAGACCGTGGGCCCTGACAATATTCCAGCAATTGTACTGAAGACTTGCACTTCAAAACATTTTCCATCCCTAACCAAGCTTTACGGCTTTAGCTACAACACTGAGGTCTATAAACAATGTGGAAAGTTGCCCAGGTATTCCTATACACAAAATGCAAAGGAAATACAATCTGGTCAATCACAGTCCCATCAGTCCACTCTTGATCATCATTATAGTGAAGAATATAGGTCATCAACAGTGTTATCATGCAGTACTTGCTTAGCGCTAATCTGCTGACATTCAGTTTGGGTTCTACTATGGCGACAAAGTTCCTGACCTCATTACAACTTTAGTTCAAACA
This sequence comes from Ginglymostoma cirratum, assembly GCA_024137785.1. Taxonomy (NCBI): domain Eukaryota; kingdom Metazoa; phylum Chordata; class Chondrichthyes; order Orectolobiformes; family Ginglymostomatidae; genus Ginglymostoma; species Ginglymostoma cirratum. The sequence continues at coordinate 2,651,510 of JAHRHZ010000049.1, read as the reverse complement.
TATTCAGAAGAGCTGAATGACAGAGATGCTGTGAAAGTGACATAAAGGCTGTGTTTGATCTTGGAATGGTACAACATAGAAGAAGCCCTTTGGCCCATTGGGTTTGTACCCCAAAGCTACACTAAATATAGCTAGTTCCACTTTCCAGTACTAGGTCCATAGCTTTGAATGTTATGAACTTTCACAGGCTTATCCAAGTACTTTTTAAAGGTTATGAGGTTTCCTACCTCAACTACCCACACAGGCAATACATTCCAGCCCCCACCACTGTCTGGTGAAAAAAAACTTTCCTTAAATCCTGTCTAAACTTCTTACCTTAAGATTATTCCACCTTGTTATTGGCCCTTCAACTAAGGAGGACAAGATCAGGAGCCTGAGCAAGACTAAAGATAATGGTAATCAAGGGAAAATCTTTTTGGTAGACAACAAGGCGTGGGGCTGGATGAACACAGCAGGCCAAGCAGCATCATAGGAGCAGGAAAACTTGACGTTTCGGGCCTAGACCCTTCATCAGAAAGTGT
>JAHRHZ010000049.1:2631958-2650589 GCA_024137785.1 Ginglymostoma cirratum | reverse complement strand
ACACTTTCTGATGAAGGGTCTAGGCCCGAAACGTCAAGTTTTCCTGCTCCTATGATGCTGCTTGGCCTGCTGTGTTCATCCAGCCCCACGCCTTGTTGTCTCAGATTCTCCAGCATCTTCAGTACCTTTTATCTCTGATAAAATCTTTTTGCTGGTTGGTTTCATGCCTAACACAATGGAAGATGGTTGTAGTTATGGGAATTCAGTCATCTCCACTCCAAGACATCTCTGCAGGAGTTCCTCAGAATAATGACTTAGTGCCAACTTAGGCTGCTTTATCAATAACCTTCCCTGGTCTGAAGCATGGATTGCACGATGTACAGCTTCATTTGTGATTCCTCAAATTCTGAAGCAGTCCATGTTAAAATGTAGCAAAACCTGGTCAACACCCAGGTTTGGGCTGACAATCAATAAGTTGTGCTTGTGTTGTACAAGTGGCTGGCAATGAGGATCTCCAACAACAGAAAATCTAACCATCATCCCTTGACATTCTATGCCATGACCAATACTGAATCTCCACGAACAAAACACTCAAGAAGCTTGACATATTCAGGAGGAAGCAGCTCCTGCATTGGCAACCAAACACGAACATTTACTCATTCACCAAAGATCCTCAGACAGCACCTTTCAAACCCACAAACACTTCCATCTAGAAGGATAAGGGCAGCAGACATATGGGAACACCACCACCTCCAAGTTCCCCTCCAAATCACTCACCATCCTGACTTGGAAATATATGAACATTCCTTCACTGTCGCTGGGTTAAAATCCTGGAATTCTCTCCCTAATGGTATTGTGGATCAACCTGCATCAGGTGGACTACAGCAGTTCAAGAAGGCATCTCACCACCACCTTCTCAAGGGCAACTAGGGATGGGCAAGAAATGCTGGCCAGCCAGCAATACCCACTTCCCATAAATGAACAGAAAAAAAATTCTCCCAACAACACTCAGTAGCACCATTCAGCTACAAGATACACTCCAGAAATTCACCAAGGCTCTATAGTCAGCACTATCTAAACCCACAACAATAACTAACACCTAAAAGGGCAGTAGATACATAGGAACACCCCTCCCTGCAGAATAATCTCCAAGACACACACAATCTTTACTTGAAAATACATCACTGTTCCTTCAGTGTTGCAGAGTAAAAATCCTAGAAATCCCTCCCTAAGGGCATTCGGTATGAGCGTACCTATACCAAATAGGGTGCAGCAATTTAAGAAGGCAGCTCACTGGTACCTTCTCAAGGCAATTTAGGGATGGCAATAAATGCTGGCCCACCCATTAAAGTCCACATCCCCTAAATGAATAAAAAAGGACATCCATAAAATGTTTATATTTGCCTTAATTTGGGAAGTAGGGACTTGACAATGGCATAACTACTTGCAATTTTAACCAGCCTTCCTATGCTGTACAAAGTTATGATGAATGGGTGTGTATCACCCATTAGATCAGGATAATGACATTCCCATGACCCACATGAATTGATGAAATCAGTAGTTTGGTTTGCTTTATGTGGTGAAATCACAGGCCTGCAGTTTTTCAAGGTCATATACTGTAGTTAAACAAGTACAGCTGTCAGGTGCTGTATATTAGCTTTATAAAATGGCTTTCACACTGAGCGGGTTAATTAGTCATGTTACAGCACCAGCCCTGCAGTGGTTACTTGTACTAAGTTGGCATTTTGACTGAGCTGGCCAAACAACAACTTGTATTTATGAAGCACCTTTGATGTACTAAAGGATCCTGAGGCACTTTACCGGAGCACAGAAAAAAAAACTTGATGCCAAGGCACATAAGGAGAAATAAGGATATGTAGAGAAGAGCTTAGACAAAGGAGGAGTGTTTACCTTAAAGGAAGAGTGAGAAGTGCAGGATTTTAAGAGAGCCATAATTCCAGAGCTTAGGGCATAGACAACTGAAAGCAAGTAACTAATGGTGGCATAACATTCTGGTGCACAGAAGTCCAAAATTGGAGGATTTAATAAACTCATTAAAGGCATAAAGCATATCCTGTAGAATAGGTAAAGACTTTGTAAATTATTCCCAGTGGGCCTTTAGGTTGGAACAGCCTCTCAAATTTTGGAACTTGGTGACATTTATTTAGGAAGACAGAACAGCAATTTTGGGAGAATCTATATGAAAGGAATGGATGATACAATGGGGCTGTGAATCTGTCATCAGGAGGTGGGCATTCTAGATACACCTCAATTATGGAATGCTAATCCTTTATGAAATTAATAGAAAAGGACATTATGAGTTGATTCACTTTTTCCTCTCTTATGCAGCCTCCTAACATTAATTTGTACTCATTGACCTTTTCTGATTCCAGGCTATTTTCATGTAGACCATTCTGAAATAAAGGAGATTTATATGTCTAAATAAATTAGAGAAATAGTTGATAGGCAGAAAAGTCAAAGCATAATACTCCCATTTACATTGTGTTTTATTGAGTCGGATTCTCTGCGTCCATTCTGCCATGGCTCAGAGCGACATTTCTCACATAATCATCTCCCTTTCACCTAATTATATGACCCAGTCTTCTGGGGGTCTTTCTCGGAGAATCACTCGACTGGCGAAGAAAGTACTCACTGCTGCCAGGACTTTCCAGCTTTCACATCCTTGGTGTCATATTCAAAGCCCAGCTGCACAACACTTCAGATGCTGTAAGCCAAGAACAGGCCCTCACACTGTGGTGCTTGACCATAATTACCAAACACAGGGCCTAGAGGTAAGTTTATTCCCTACTTTGTGGACAGAATGATGAAGAGGAGCACTGTCCTTTTGGGAGCTGAGCTGCCCAGAAAGCCATGCCCCCAGGGGCAGGCAGCCTGGACACAGATTGCCAACCATGTTATTGCTGTGTACCAGATAAAAAAGTATATCCGCAGTGCCACAGGAACATCAATGATCTTGTGCATTCGGCTTCTCTCTGCTATCTCACACCAACAGGGCCACCATTCAAATTCTGCCACAGCACACACATCTCACCAATCTCTACAAATCTCACTGTTGCATACATTATGTTCATTCAATAGCTTTCGACTTCCTCATCCTCCCAAACTTCTCAACCTTCTTGTTGTCTGCATTTCCTCTCACTGGGGACACTTCACCACATCTCCTAGTCATGAATCATCAATGCTCTTCCATCCGCTTCCATCATATTCTATCTCTCCCTTTGTCTCATTGCAAGAAAGACTGGCTCACCCCTTAAACTGATGACTCCACAGCACCCCAAATGACTTACCAGTAAGTCCTGGAATGGTTCCTCTTGGCCTGCAGGAACAATAGCCAATCTCTAGACTTCAAGAACATGCATTCTTGGGCTCTAGTAGGATCTTTGGACTAGATTAGGATGAGCCCCATGGCTGTGGCAATACTCTCTGACTGGCTTTAGTCGTCATGAACCTTATTACAAACTGCTTCCTTTTGACTTTCACACATGACCATTTGCTTGAATTTTGTGCAGTATGTTTATCACTCAAACTATCAGTAGACATTGCAGGTCTGATGCTGTAGCACAATACCTTATAGCAACATGTCCACTTGCTAATGCACTAATCGATTGACTATTCTATGCTTCACAAGCTGTCTGCCTCTCCCTCTGCACTCAAATATAATGCAAGTCATAGAAGCTTGCAGCCTGTAACTCATCAGGAATGACCTTGTGTGCTAAGGAACCAAAGTGAGCCACAGAGGAAGCCTGTAAATCAACACTGAAGTCTGTGAATGTGCACGAAGAAAGCAATTTGAAATATAGACTTGCAGCCTCCAGGTAACAGTGAGCACTAAGAAGGCCATAAAATAAGAGGCATAAAACACATCCTGTGCAGACACATGGTGTGTAGTGCCTCTGCGTGTAAAACAACCTAGCAGAACCAAGTACTTAAGGGCTGAAGTAGTGTGTAAGTCGGTCGAAGAGCAGGTATAATGATGTGGTGAGGTTGGTGGTTTGACAATGCTGACCTGTGTGGAAGAACAGTTTATGAGGATGATGGCATGGAGCAGGCAGGGAGGTCATTTTGAAGAAGCAGTTATAAAGTGGCCAGGGCATGCATTTGGTGAGCTGCAGGCATCCGATATCCATTCTGATCCTCATGCCAGGAATTTGTGCCATCTAGTTTCTCAGTGAAGGACAGAATTGTAAGTGCCATGTAAATATGAAGAGTTTGGGGTTTAAATGTGATGCAAATGTCCGTGGAAATAAAATTGTCACTACTTAATGGCAAGATTCTTAATTCATCATTTATGGCTTGAGGGGAAAATCAAGAAAATATTTTGGCAATAAGGTATTTTAATTTTCCCAGGTTTTCCTACCTTTCTTGCAATTACTCATACGACACCATGGAGAGAAAGTTCCATCCTAGCATGGGGACAAAAGGAAGTTTTTTCTGGTAAAAGAATGGTAACTGTTATTCAACTTGGAACAAATGGTTTCTGGACTTAGGAACTGATAGATCAATATTAAAATTTGCTGATATTGTGAAATTCATTGAATATTACAACATAGAACAGCCCATCATTTCTATGTTGGTTTTTTGAAGGAGAAATCCAATTATTCCACACCCTTACAAATTTCAAGTAAAAATATATCTAATTCTCCTTTGAAAGTTGCTGTTAATTTTATATTGAACACTCCTTAAGGGTGTGCACTCCAGCTCATAATTAGCTGCATAAAAATAATTTTCCATTATCCTGATCTTTTTTGACAATATTTTAAATGTGTTGTTTGTTTACTAACTCTGCTGTCAATAAAAAAAAAAGAGTCTCTGTATATCTAACTTTCTCTAAATTGGTGGGGGTGGGGGGGTGGTGCAAGAGCACGATGATATATTGTGAGGGAGTTATAGAATAGACAGTTGTGTGGTAAATGCTGAAAATGAGGTAATATGTTTTGGAATGAAAATCAGAAATAGGTATAGTAGAAAGTTAAATTTTAAATGAATGAGTGGAGAATTGATTGGTACTTTTATTTTTTATTTCTGGTCTTTAATGGATTCACAATTTTTACTGAAACTGTGCAAGGTATCATTGTCAGAATGGTAAACCTTGACATGTCACTATAATCATAAAAAAAAGAACATTTAGGCCAGGGGCCTTCTTTGACTACTACGGATCAGAGGCTAGAAATCCTGCAGCAAGTAACTCACCTCCTGGCTTCCCTAAGCCTGACTACTATCTACAAACCACAATTCTGGAGTATGGGGGATGCTGCCCACTTGCCTAGATGCTCTAACAATACTCAAAAAGCTTGACAGCATCCAGGAAAAAGCAACCCACTCGATTGTCACCACAACCATGTTCACTCTGTCCACTACCAAAGCTTAGTCATGACAGTGTACAGCATCTATAAGAAGCACAGCAAAATTCACCAAGGCTCCTTAGACATCACCTTCCAAACCCATGATCACTACCACTTAGTAAAACAAAGGCAGAATATACATGGGAACACCAAACCTTCAAGTTCCCCTCGAAACTACTCACCATGCTTACTTGAAAAAATATTGCCATTCATTCAGTGTTGCTCGATCAAAATCCTGGAATTCCCTCCTTAACAGCATTGTTTGTGTACCTAAACTAAATGGACTGGCACGATTGAAGATGGCAGCTCATTACTACCTCCTCAAGTGCAACGAGGAAGGGTAATAAATGCTGGTCCAGCTAAGTGATGCTCACCGTGACCAATTTGCCAATGGCCTAAGCAGCTAGGTCCAACATAAAATTAGTTAAACAGTTTCTGTAAGCAAGGCCTGATGGAATACAAAGAGGCTAAGATTACCACAGGTCAAAAGCAAACAAGGTTCAGCAAGACCTATATTGCACATTGAACGATAAGGAAGTCATTATGACCCAAAACTCATTAAGAGGTACTAAGGCAGAAAAGTGGGGAGAGACATTATGGCTATGCATTCCCTAGCTTTAGCCAGACTTTCTGGAATAATGGAGTAATTATATCGTGGAAAGGGGGTGGGTACACCTAGGATGACCTGGCCTAACGCAATTGGAGACTGTGACCCCTGCCCTGTGACCCCATTGGCAGAAGTCAGAGAACATTCCAGAAGGACTCCGATAAGAAGGGACACGTGGTGGCTACTCCCTCAGCGCAGACTCAGCTGGCAAAGACTGGTGAGACCTACTTTCGTTCCAAGAAGACCCTGAGTGCATCTGTTGACAGAATTGAATCCAGCAGCCCAACCAAGTTCACCAGATTGGGTAGTATGTGTGGTTTTCAGGCAGTTAACCTAGTTTGGGGAAAGGTTAACTTAATTTGTTGTGTAAGAAGTGTTTCTTTAACTTGTAAGTTAATAAAACTAAATTAAACCACAGTCCTTTGTTTGGCTCATACAATAACAGTAACTAGGTAAACGCATTTATGAGTAATAAACTAATCGAATAGAATATTGCACAGGAACACCACTTACCATCAATAAACAAAACTCACTATATTGTCTCGTATAATGAGCACACTTCAAATACATAATAGGCAGACCTTTTGAGGCTTTTGCAGAAGGTAATTCAAACTGAGCCACTTTTTATTATTATAAAAATGTAGTCACAGAAAAAAGCACTCGCATCGTATTCCTCTTTCAATATTGATAAAAATATGCCACTTCAGACGGAAGAATCAGCACCATGCTTCAAATAGAGGTTTAAGAGTATTGACCAAATTGTGGGTTGACTGATGCATTTGGTGAAGATTTTTTTGTGGGGGAGGGGTGGGCATGAATTATAAAGGAGCTTCAGGAAAGATTTTTAAATAGCCAGGATTACACAACTAAAGGTACTGCAACCAGAGCTAGATGGTGGATGATGAGCAAATAATGTGCAATAGGAGAATGTCAGAAAGAGCAGCACTGAGTCCAATTTGATGGAGTACACAGTGAAGGAAGTGGTATTTTGCTCCTCTTTTGTAGAACAAGAAATAATCCTAGTGAGGTACCGAAAGACAAGGAGAGCTAAGGCCTGAAGGAAATAATTATGTCAGCTCGTTGGTGAATTCTACACATTTTTCTACAGTAAACTAGGGCAGTACTTCAAATGAGAATTGCAAAAGTCTAAGTACTGTATTAAATTTCTATCTTAACTAATTAAAGTACACAATAGAACTACAAATGAAAGTGAAATTTCAAAACTTGTAAAGCTTGACCGAACAAATAGGAGATAACAAGGTGTAGACCTGGATGAACACAGCAGGCCAAGCAGCATCAGAGGAGCAGGAAAGCTGATGTTTCAGATCTGGACCCTTCTTCAGAAAAGAACCCTTTTTCTGAAAAAGGGTCCAGACCCGAAACAACAGCTTTCCTGCTCCTCTGATGCTGTCTGGCCTGCTGTGTTCATCCAGCTCTACACCTTGTTATCTCAGATTCTCCAGCATCAGCAGTTCCTACTATCCTTGACAGAATAAATGATGTATTGAAACTGTAGCACATGCAATCTAGCAGACACGAGCGTTATCCACATCTGCATAAAAAGACCACAAGACTGTAAGAAATAGGAACAGGACTAAGTCACTTGGCCCTTCGAGCCTGTTCTGCCATTCAATAGGATACTGATTTCCTTCAGTTCCTCCCCCTCACGAGACCCTGTGTTTCCCAACATTTTTGGAACGTAATTTGAGTTTTGAGAAGGCAGAACCAAAATATATATTTATCTGCCACCTCTTTGTTCCCCATTATAACTCAAGTTGTCTAACAGTAAGGGACCTAGATTTGCCATAAATCTTTCTCTTGACATAGCTAGAGAAGCTTTTACAGTTAGTTTCTATGTTGCCCACAAGCTTAACCTTGTATTCTATTTTCCCCTCTTAATCAAGCCCTTTGTCCTCCATTGCTGAAAACTTAACTGCTCTCAATCATAAAACCATTAGACAAAGGAACAGAATTAGGCCATTTGGCACATCGAGTCTTCACAATTCGATCATGGCTGATATGTTTCTCAACCTCAGTCTCCTCCTTTCTCCCTATAAGCCTTGATACACTTACTAATCAAGAACCTATGTATGTGTCTTAAATGTACTCAATAATTTGCCTCCACTGCCTTCTGCAGCAATGGGTTCCACAGATTAATCACCCTCTGGTTGAAGAAATTCCTTCTCATCTTAGCCGTAAAGGGTTGTCTCTTCACTCTGAGGCTCTTAGGTGCTAGTCCCTCTTCAGTGGAAACATATTCTCCACAACGACATTCAGGCCTCTCACCCTTCTAAACACCATCGAGTACAGACCCAGAGTCCACAACCGCTCCACAATAGGACAAGGCCTTCATCCCCAAGATCATTCTCGCAAATCTCCTCTGGACCCCCTCCAATGTCAGCACTTGCTTCCTTAGATATGGGGACCAAAACTGCTCACAATATTCCAAATGAAGTCTGACCAGAGCCTTACACAGCCTCAGCAGTACCTCTCTGCTCTTGTATTCAGGCCCTCTCAAATTGAATGCTAACATTGCACTTGCCTTCCAAACTGCCAACTGAATCTGCACATTAAATTCCATCTTCCACTTCATTGCCTACTCTCTTAGCCTGTCCAGGTCCTTCTGCAGCCTCCCTGCTTCCTCGATACTACCTGTCCCAACACCTATCTTTGGGTCATCGCGAATGGAGCAACAATGCCCTCAGTTCATTTGTCCAGATTGTTAATGTATAATCTGAATAGTTGTGGTCCCAACATGGGCCCCTGTGAAACACATCACTGGCTGCCACCTTGAAAAAGACACCTTTATCCTTACACTCTGCTTTCTGCCAGTCAGCCAATCTTTTATCTATATCATCTCCTACCAAAGAAATGGTGAAGGAACTGAATAGGTATCTTCACACTGGAAAACAGCAGCATAGCAGAACTTTAAGACAGTCAACAACCTCAGTCACTGTTAAGATTTGAGACACTACTAGTGAGATTGTGGAGTACTTGGAAATTCATGGTGAATTCTTTGAGGAGGTAACAAATAGGTAAGAAAAGGAGAGAGCCAGTGGACTTGATGTATGTGGATTTCTAGAAGGCCTTTGACAAGGTGCCACACAGGAGGCTGCTAAATAATGTAACAGCCAAGGTCAGGCTAACCAGCCTATAATTTCATGTCTTCTGCATCTCTCCCTTCTTAAACAAGTCTGTTGCATTAGCCCTTTTCTAGTTGTCTCAGACCCTCCTAACTCCAGTGATTCCTGAAAGATCATCAGCTTTCTCCTTTAGAACTCAGGGATGTAATCCATCTGATCTAGGTAAATTATCCACCTACAGACCTTTCAGCTTCCCAGCACCTTCTCCTTAGTGACGGCCACTACACTCATCTTTCCCCCTTGTCTTAAAGTTCTGGCATACTGCTGTTTTCCGCTGTAAAGACTGATACAAATTACCTATTCAGTTCTTCCGCCATTTCTTTGTTCCCCATTACTAATCCTTCAGGCTCATTTTACAGCACTCCAATGTTTACTCTATTCTCCCCCTTACCTTTTATATACCCGAAAAAGGCTAGATTATTAATTATTCCTTTCCTATTACACAACACTCAGTCTGAAATGGCTGTTCTCATTGGTACCTCAACATATTGATCCAGGAAATTATTTCAGATGCACTCCAGAATTTCCTCCTCTACAACATCATTACTGATTTGATTTGTTCAATCTAAATGCAAATTAAAGTCATCCATTATTACTACTGCATGTGTACTGCTTCCATCTGTAATTTCCTGTTTGATGCCTTCCTCAACTGGAGCGTTGGTGTTTGACTTTCCAATATTGTATGTGTATCTTGTACCGTGTGCGGTCAAGAGAAGTCACTAAAAGGCGGATGAGCACAGAAACCTAAAGTTGATGGAAAGCATAGATCAGTTTTCTAGACTAACCAACAGTTATTATACATTACAAGTAGTTAGACTATAACCACAGGGAAAAAACCCTTATAAATGCCCTTTTTATACACACACACATACACACAAATAGAGAAATAGATTATTGATAGATGGAGACAAACTGGAAAGTCAGTTTGGTGGTCTTTGTTTCCCAATGTTGAAACGATCTTTCTTCAGCTGGCTAGACCCCTTGATGTTCAAATGCCTTTCTCTAGGTGCTTCCACTAATCTGTAAGTAGTAGGGCAAAACTGATTCACTTCAAAAATATCTGAGTTAGCAATTTAAAAGTCACAATTTATGGCAACTACTGCAGGAAGAGTAACTGGTTTTGTTCAGGTTTAAATTGAATTTTTGACTGCAAAGAACAGGCAGCTTTTGGGCTAGGAGTACATCTGCACACTACTTTTCATGTCTGTCTCTCTCTGTCTACATCTCTGTAATTTTTCAGTTCCCAGTTACTCAGCCACCCGAGGATCAAATGCACAGTTGTTGCCAAGCAAAACGTCTCTGTCATTGATAACTGGTCACCAGTCCATACACCAATCAACGTCTTGTCACTGCCCAGCTGCAACTTAATATAAAACCCTTCAGCTCCTCTTAAACTGCAGTCCAAACTTCAATTACTACTAGTTCAAACAGGCTTTTATGATGCTTCCAATGAGTATCAGGCTGCTTAAATTTCAAAATATGTAGCATCTTTACAAACACTTTTTTCTTGTTAAAACAGCTGTTTCTCATTTCAGGATCCACTTTTAAAGACAAAAATAAAAGAAAAACATGGTCTTTACAACCTAATCTAAAGCAAATTAGCACAGTAAAAACAAGTTCAGAGTTAAATTTGTGGCTTAAAGATTGATGAGGGAAATGGGTTTCAATACATGGCATCAATTCTGTTGGAGTCATTTTCACCTGAAATGTACTGTTTACAGGAGCAACGAATACCTAGGGCTCTATAGAGTACTTTAAACTAAGTAGTATGGGGAAATTTAGAAAATTAAAGTGAAAGGACAAGACGATGACACACTAGGTAACACTCTAGGCAAAGATAACCAGAGCATGACAGAAAAGGACAGAGAACAAATATACATAAAGTCAGAGCAGGGAAAAGGATAAAATTACTGGCTCTTTATCTGAGTGCTCACAGCATACATTACAAGATAGAAATAAATGGATGTGATATGATAGCCATTAGAGAGACTTGGTTGCAGGCTGATCAAGGTAGGGAATTGAATATTCAAAAGTGTTTGACATTTCAAAAGGATAGGAACAAAGGAAGATGTGGGGTAGCTCTGGTAATAATGGATTGGTTCAGTACAGGAGTGAGAAATGATCTTGGCTGAAAAGATTAAGGTGTAAAATCATTGGGTAGTGATAAGTAGCATGGAAAGTAACCTGTTGATAGACTTCAGTTTACTGTAGAACAGAGAAAAACAAATCAAGAAGTTCTGGGGTTTTTAATCAATGTATTGGAATGACTATTGGTGATTTTAATTTTCATATAGATTGGGGGAATCAAATTGGCAAAGATAGTTCTGAGTTCACAATGTGTAATCAGTACAGTTTCTTAGATCAATATGTTCTGAAACCAACCAGGGAACAGCTATTTCCAAACTGATGATGTGTAATGAAATAGAATTGATCAATGACCTTATAATAAAGGATCCTTTGTCAAGAGTGGTCAGGAGAGTTTTACATTTATTTTAATAATGTAAAACTTGGGTGTGAAATTTGAGTCCTAAACTTAGAAGAAGACAAAGTTGACAAGGTATTGGCTAGACCACCGTTAAGTATCATGTGTAGTGTCAATCATCTTTTTTAAGGTAGGATATACTTGCATGAGAAACAGTTTAGAATTTTCTTTTTCTGTATTGATTCTTGGCTGGGCTGGTGGTCAAGTGGTCTGCTCTGTCTAGATACTGTTGAGTTTCTTAAGTGTTTTTTGAGCCACATTCTCCCTGGGAAGTCTAGAATATTCTATTGTATTCTATCATACTTGTAATTTGTAGATGGTGGATAGGTTTTTGGGAGACAAAGTGAGTTATTCTCCATTGAATTCCCAGTATCTGATCACCTCTTGTAACCAAAATATTTATATGACTGTTCCAGTTCAGTTTCCGGTCAATGGCAAACTCAAGTTGTTTTGGTGTGTGTGTGGGGATTGTGGGTGGGGGTTCAGCAATAAAGCTGCTGAACATCATGGGGAGTTGCTTAGATGCTCGCTGTTGTGGGTGATCACTGCATGGCATTTGTGAGGCATAAATATTACTTGCCATTTATTATGTTTTTGCAGGTTAAAAGATGCATGTCTGACCAGGAACTAGGGGCCACAATTTGAGATTAAAGGTTTTCTCTTATAAATCAAAGATAAAGAGAAATATCTTCTTTCAAAGGATTGTTAATTTTTAAATTCTCTATGGCAGAGAGCAATGGAGGCTGGATCATTCAAGATTGAAATCGTCAAATTTATTGTATCTATAGGGGAAACAGGGTTATGGAGGCAGACAAAAGAGTTAAGGCCACCATCAGATTTAATGTGATCTTATTGAATAGTAAAGCAGGCTTGAGGGGCTGAATACTTCTATTCTTACATAGGATAGGAGAATGCAAACCATTGATGATTTCAGTCAACACCATATTGAGGTTGAGTCTGGTGAGTGCAAGAGGAGATGAGCTTGGTTTCATAAAACAGGTGAACTTGGAGAGTTGTACAGGAAATGAAAGGTAAGGCACAGTGATGAGGGATAAAAACAGAAAATGCTGGAGAAACTCAGCAAGTCTGGCAGCATCTGTGCAGACAGAAACAGAATTAATATTTAAAGTTCAATATGAGTCTTCCTAACAGTGTTCAGGGATTGCAGTAGCACTTATAAATGGGTAATGCTGGCTAGTGGGACTGGGGTGAAAGGTGACCATTTGAGGCAGCAGCACAAATATCAAATTGTGAGGTGAGGAAATCTATTAATTTTGCCCCTGATGTTGGGATCAATGGAGAAGGATCTTGATAAAGCATTTATGTGAAAGGGAGATGCTGTTTGTCTTTTATCCACAGGATTATCTTGGATGAACAGAAGGTGTTTATTTGTGGTGAGGAGAGTATTGTAATGCTTGGGTGTGGACCAACCAAAACTGGAGGTGAATAACTAGACTGATCACTTCCCAGATCCATGGAAATCTCTGTGCCTGAGAGTTATTACTGTGACATAGGGGCTGTAATGAGAATAAAAGGAGTTGGAAACTAATGTTGGGCAGGTTGAAGGCAAAGGTAGAAGAGAGCAGGAATTGATGAAATCAAATAAATTAGCCATACTTGAGGGGTCAGGAGGAGCATGAATACTTGTCCCACCTTGCTCAGATCCCCAATACACACTGTGCCTCCTTTTATTATACCACTTTTGGCTTAAGTCAATGGAGTAAGAGTAGGAGCTGCTACCCACTCGAATGTGAGGTGGCAGGATTTAGGTGACCTCCTGCCATCGGTCTTAGTGCCTCATCTCTCCCTCCCCACCACAAGGTCTGATTTGAACCTCTGGAAAACATAACAACAAAAGAACATTCTTGGCATATGGCACCTTTAATGGCTTGAGACTCACAAACACACTCACTTCAATACTCCAGCTGAGTGGAGCAATGCTACTCTCCAGCTGTTCCACCTCTACTTCCAGTCTGTGGAACAGGAATTGTACCTGCTTAGTCCGCAGATTCTGTAACCTCCACATTCGAATGGTTTAATACTTTCCAGTTATATCTTGCTCTTCAAAAACCTGATCTCATCCAAACCTCTACTGACTGTATCCTAACTTACACCAAGTCCAATTGATTCAACGCCTTGCTGAAAATCACCGTGGATTCCAGTCCAACAAAAGTCCTGAATTCTTAGCCTCGACTTTAAACCGGTTTTTAGCTTTACTCCTTCCTCATGTGCAGTGTGCTGCCCCATTAGCCTCCTTGAACCCTGACTTGGGTGCAGATTCCCACTCTCTTTGCCCCTCCCTGCGCAGCCATGCCTCCAATGATCGGAGCTGCCCAAACTCAGGAACTGGCCACATAAAACCAGAGCGCCTCTTTCGCCTTTAATTCTTTTTTCTTTTTTTGGAAAAAAACCCGTAAAACTCGGAGAATGCTGGAGAAACTCAGCAGGTCCAGCAGCATCTGCGGAGAGAGAAACGGAGTTAACGTTTCGAGTCCGGTTTGTGGCTCTTATGTTTCAGATTCCCAGCATCCGCAGTATTATGGGTTTTACATTCGGTTCGAAAAAACAAAACAACTTAAAGCTTTCACGAAGTAATTTTGGTCAGGAGTTGGAGGAGCTGCCTAACCTCTTCCTCTTCGCCTGATCACGAAGCTCCTGACACGGGTCCAAGTTCTGAAGGAGATCCGCACTTTGCAGAGAAATTCTATTCCATAAAAGGCAAATTGAAGAAAGTCTCGGGAGCGACTTTTGGGATGTGGGTGGCGAGAGAGGGGGCACATTTCCTTCCGCATTTGCCTCAGGACCCGGCAAAGTAAACAGCTACAGAGAGAGCGCTTATACCCCTGGCACCGTCCGCCCGGACGTGCGCGAGCCGCGCGCTCCCGTGGCTGCGCGGCCGCGACTGCAGTGCGCGCTGGCGTCGGGCGATGGAGGAGGAGGCGGTGGTTTGTGCTCGAGCTCAGAGCCGCGGCCGCTTGAGCGGCTTTGACTATATTTGGTCAAAGCGGCGAGGTAGTGAGGGAGGGAGCGAACGCCTGTTTCCGGGTTGCTGTACCTCACTGCCTCCGCCCTGTCTGTGAATCTTGCAGGCACGCAGAGAGAGAGAGGGTAGGAGCCGTGTCCTGACCAGGTTGCTATATATTTTGGGTTGTGTGATCGAGTGCCGCTGTGTATTACCGGCGCCAGGACTGTGTGCGTGCAGCTCAGCCAGCGGAGATGCCTTACGAACTGAGTAAGTGTTTTTGCAGGGCGGGCACGGACTGGCCCCGGGTTCCCTCTTCCTCTCTCTGCCTCCCTCCCTTCCTTCCCTCTCTCTCTCTAGCGGTGGTTCTGAGTAGCAGAGCCTTCAGGTGGCAGAAAGCAGGGCAAGAAGGCTGACCCGGCCCGTGTCCCAGGGTTGGGCCTGCGGCTCCCAGGGGAGGGAGAGGTAAACGTGAAGATGGAGCCTCGCTCCCTCTCTTCCTCTTCACCCCACCCCCATTCTCTGCCCTTCCCTTTTTTTTCTCCTAATTTTCCTACCTTCTTGCAAATTTCAAACTTGATGGTATGTTTCAGTCGCCTGCAGGGTTTCTGTTAATTGTAGAGTAACTGAACGGAAAAGGCGTATCTTTTGGATTGGTCAGCAAATTCAATAAACTGGGATTAGGGAGTTAACAAGTGTCCGTCTCTCTTCCAGTTACACTATGTATTGAATCTGTTTGGCAGTCTGAAATATATTTGAAGGACGTATCTCCCGAGAATAGTTGCATATTTTAGTGATATATTCAACAGATAATTTGACATCGGTTCTCATCTCCATCCTTATGCGGATTAAAGTTCATGCAATAGAGCCTCCTAGTGTTTTTTTGCACACTAGCTCAAAAGTAGGATTTTTTTCCCCCAGTAGAAGTGCTCTCGTCTAGTAAAACGTTTCGACAATCGAATTCGGGAACTATTCATTTTGAATAAAACTACGCCAAAAATGTTTCGAACTGTTGAATCATGTTTCCTTTTGCTCATGGTGGTGTTACTTTGTTCCCGTTTCTTCTGTTACTTTTATATGTGTGCTTCTTGGTCAACTACAAATTAACACCACTAAAAGTATAGATAACATGTGCTAACATGTCCTGTTTGCAATTTTTGGGAGGAATGGGAATATTAAAGACAAGGCTTGCATTAAGTACCTGTTTAGTTATTGCAGATAGTTCTCTCAAAATGAAAAGCAATGTAATGCAGCCTATTATTTTGACGTGTGCCATAAGTGATAATTTTACTTGGGTAATTATTGGTACATTAATTGTCAAGTTATATAAAAGTCTAATCACATCACCAAAGAAAAAAGACAGCCACTTTATTCCTTTATCCTATTCCACAATTGAGTGAAATAGTAGTTTTTCTTTTCTCATTCTCAAACTTGTAACCTGACATTTCCAACACCACCATCACACAAGGTCTACAGATTCATGAAGGCAGCTCACCAATTCGAACTGGAGAAGGGGAAGCACTTACTGTCTTAAGAGTAATTGACCTCCTTGTGATTTTAAAAATGAATTTAGTTAATTTTTTAAAAATTGTTAATTTAGTAAACAGCATTGCAATGTCTAAGCTATCTATTGTGGATGTTACGCAATTTCTGTTCAGCTCTATTGCAAATGTTACTGTTTAGGTCATGTTACTACTTCCTTCAATCGCACCAAAATGGACTGTATTTACTGTGTTACTGCCATCCAAACTATAATGTTTTATTCTCCGACATACTGCTGAAGTTGCTCTTTAAATTTTGTTATTATTGATTGTGTGCACATTTCAAGTTTCTTTTAAAGAATAAGCAATCTTAATGTGGACCTGTGTTCACCACTAGCCAAAACGTAGCCAATATAGGAAATGTTGTTTCTAGTTTTGTATTTTATGAAGTGCAAAGAGACTTGGAAGTTCTAGTCCAGGATTTCCTCAAGGTAAATTTGCAGGTTGAGTGAGTAGTCAGGAAGGCAAATGCAGTGTTGGCATTTATTTTGAGAGGACTTTGAATATAAAAGTAGTGATGTACTCCTGAGGCTTTATATGGCTCTGGTCAGGCCACATTTGGAGTAGTGTGTGCAGTTTTGGGCCCCATATCTCAGGAAGGATGTACTGGCCCTGGAGTGGGTTCAGAGGAGGTTCATGAGAATGGTCCCACAATGAAAAGCTTAACATATGAGGGATGATTGAGGACTCTGGGTCTGTACTCATTGGATGAGGGGGGATCTATTTGAAACTTACAGAATACTGAATGTCCTGGACAGATTGGATGTTAGGAAGATGCATCCATTGGTAGGAGAGACTAGGACCCGAGGGCACAGCCTTAGAGTAAAGGGAAGACCTTTTTAGAATGAAGATAAGGAGAAACTTCTTCAGCCAGAGAGTGGTGAATCTATGGAATTCACTGCCACAGAACGCTGTGGAGGCCAGGTCATTGAGTACATTTAAGACTGAAATAGATAGGTTCTTGATTATCAAGGGTCACAGGGAGAAAGCGGGAGAATAGGGTTGAGGAACTTATCAGCCATGATTGAATGGTGGAGCAGACTCGATGGGCGAATGGCCTAATTTCTGCTCCTATGCCTTATGGTCTTATCCTTTTAACAAATGGCATATCCACACCATCTGGACTCTTAATGGTGTCTGATTTTTCAAGTTAGTTAGTACTCACATAATTTTGAGCATTCAATGATAGCATTTGCATGTGCTTGTACTTTGCTTTCAAATTCAGTAACTAGTATACTAGTTACATGTCTGAAAACTAATCTCATAGCTCAACGAGAACACTGTCTCAGCTTAAAGCTCATTGGGTGTACAAGATCCCTGAGGAAGTTTTATATGTATTTTAGAAACATTCCTGTGAACAGGATCTGACTAGTGTATAATACCGCATTTGTGCTCAAATAATGAATCATGCACACTCTATAACTGCTACAATTATAGGGCTATCCCTTCAGTACGCAAATCATATTTGCACACAATACTGAACAAATTAGAGCTGTGGCTCCTAATGGACTTCATTCTTGGGTCTTGCAAGATAGTTGACTGTGTTGGTTCTAATTTTCCAAGATTCAGGGGATCGTTACATTAAATTGGAAAGTAGCAATTGTGACTCCTTTATTCAAAAAAGGGAGGAAGACAGAAAGCAGGAATCTACAAGCCTGTTAGTTTAACATCAGTTGTAGGGAGTATGCGAACTCTTTGTTAAAAATAGTTTATAGAAGGGCTGTTAGAAAAGTTTGAACTGATCAGGCAGAGTAATAATGTTAACCACTTCATTGCAGATGTTTGAGGGAATGAATTCTGTGAATAAGAGTATCACTGGATATTTGAACATTAGATTTCCAGAATACATTTGACAAAGTGTCACTTCAAAGGTTCTTGTGGGAAATAAAAGTTGATTGTATATGTGATAGATTTGCTGGCAAATCGGAAACAAGGCATAAATGGGTCATTTTCTAAATGGCAAGATGTAATGATTTCTGTGCCACAGGGATCAGTGCTGAGGCTTAAGCTTTTGCAATTTGAAAAAGTGACTTGGATGAAGGGATTGAAGGTATGGTTGCTAAATTTGCTGGTGACAAAGTAAGTTGTGAGATGCAAGTAAGGAGACTAGAGGGAGATAGTTAGGGTAATTAAGTGGGGAGCTATCTGGCAGATAATTGTGTAATGTATGAAAATGTGAAATTGTCTATTTTGGTAGGAAGAATGAAAAAGAAACGTTATCTAACTGAGAGACTGCAGAGCTCAGATGCAAGATGATTTGAGTGACCTTGTCAATGGATTGCAAAGGGGTTGACTGCTGATATAGCAAGTAATTAGGAAAGCTAATAGAATTTTATCATTTATTGCCTGTAGAAATTGATAGAGGTATGGAGGCTATGCTTCAGCTACATAGCGAAGTGTTGTGCTCAGTATTGATCATCTTATTTATGGAAGGATGTAACTGTATTAGAAGCAGTTGAGGGATTTAGCAGACCAATATCTGGAATGACAAGGTGTGAAGCTGGATGAACACAGCCGGTCAAGCAGCATCGTAGGAGCAGGAAAGCTTGACGTTTCGGGCCTAGACCCTTCATCAGAAATGCTGAAGGGTCTA
>JAHRHZ010000049.1:2576021-2631558 GCA_024137785.1 Ginglymostoma cirratum | reverse complement strand
GGGCCTAGACCCTTCATCAGAAATGCTGAAGGGTCTAGGCCCGAAACGTCAAGCTTTCCTGCTCCTCTGATGCTGCTTGACCTGCTGTGTTCATCCAGCTCCACACCTTGTTATCTCAGATTCTCCAGCATCTGCAGTTCCTATTATCTCTAATATCTGGAATGGATGAGTTGCCTTACATGGAAGGTTGATCAGACTAGGCTTGTATGTCTAGGAGTTTAGGAGAGTAAGAGGTGACTCAGTTGAAAGGTCCTGATGAGCCTTGACAGGGTGCATGTGAAAAGGACGTTTCCTCTTGTGGGAGAATCTAGAACTAGGGGTCATATTTAAAAAATAATGGTCGCCTTTTACTCTTGTTAAAACTTTGGAATTCTGCTTACACTGCCTTTTGAGCAAAGAGGTTTGAAAGCGGGCGCAAATTTATGATAAGCAAGGGGATTAAAGTTTGTTGGGGCAAGCAGGAATCGGATGTAACAAGATTGTGGTGGATCTGATTAAATGACATGGGCACAACAGGACAAGTGATGTATCCCTAATTTGTATTGTCATATTTATTTGAATAGTCGTAACACACCAATGGGGCATGGATACCAGTTAGCTCAGTTGATTTGGATGTGGAGTAAAACCACAGCTTGGGTTCAATTTCCACATCAGCTGAGGTTACCGTGAAGGACATGCCTTCGCAGCCTCTCCCTTCACCTGAGCTTGTACCCACCACCAGTCTTGCACTCTCTCTAGTCCAAATATATCGCGTGTGTGCATTTTTGATCTTGTACTGTAAAAGGTCTTTTTAAGATTCTTATGTGATTAAGGATGTCCCAAGTGCTTTATAACCAATTACATGAATTTAAAGTAAGTTCACTAATATAGCAACTGAGGCCACTAATTTGTGCACACGGCCTCAAATATAGTAATAGACACACTGAAAATAGGAGCAGGAGTAAGCCATGTGACCCTTTGAGTCTGCTGTGGCATTCAGTATGATCGTGGCCGATTATCCAATTCAGTGCTCTGTTTCTGCTTTTACCCCATACCATTTGATCCATATAGCCCTAAGAACTATATCTAGCTCCTCCTTGAAAGGATGGAAGAAATGTCTGCATAACCTGCACTTAGTTGTGGATTGAGAGAAATTTTGACTGAAAGAACTCCCTGCTCTTTAATACCATGTGAGCTTTTACATTCATCTAAAAAGGCAGATGGCACCTCAGTTTAACATCTCTGAAAGATATTACCTCTGACACTATTGCATATATTTACTTCTACACTGATATATCAGTAGCTTAAATGCTCAAGTTTCTGGAGCAGGCCCTGATCTCTCAAACTTTTCAGTGAAGAATTGCAAGTGCTATCACTGAGCCACAGCTGATTAGCCCCTTGGGGAAAATGAGGTTGCAAAACTGGAACTCTTTAGATCAAAGTGGAATTTAGAAGCTTGGCTTGTGTATAGTGACATATCAGTTACGGTGCTTGCTGCAAAATGCATGAACTTTCCATGAAGCCAGATAGCAGTTATTATGTGTAATCTCTTAAATTACTGAGTGACTAATTACCTGTTTCTGCAATGTTGGCAATATTCACTTTCCAGC
Source organism: Ginglymostoma cirratum (assembly GCA_024137785.1). Taxonomy (NCBI): domain Eukaryota; kingdom Metazoa; phylum Chordata; class Chondrichthyes; order Orectolobiformes; family Ginglymostomatidae; genus Ginglymostoma; species Ginglymostoma cirratum. Next base: position 2,629,969 of record JAHRHZ010000049.1, on the reverse strand, counting down.
CAAAGACATCAGCCAAACAGCCTCCTTTGAGTAGATTTTTAAGAAGCACATGGGATTTTTTTTTTTGTCTGGAGGATGCTAGCTGTGACCGCAATCCCATGTGGATAATGAATGAATGACATTGAGATAAAACCTAAATTTTTGGAACCAGAAGATTGTAGTATTACCCACACTGCATGTTGATAGTTTTTCCTAAACTTGCTCTGTTCTTGTATAATTTACTTCCCAAACCATGAGGGGTTCATATGTATCTAAATGCAACATTTTAAACTAACTGAAAGAAATAGATCATTTGTATGTTTCTAATTCAGAAGTTTGAAAACTTGGCTGCCTTCAACATAAAATATTTCCCTGTCTATATAGTTGTACAGTTTGATTTAAGATTTTCTTATCCTCACCGTAACATTAACAAACATTTTCTTTCTTGCAGTTTAAAAACTGTAACAGCTTGGAATAAATGAAGAATATTATTTTCCATTATTTCTGTCTACCAAATGTTTCACATTTTAGAACTGAAATTCTAGCATTTCAGATGTAGTAAAGATCACCTTACATAAATTTTCAAGTATTGCATCTACATCAGTCCTCTTTTTGTTTCTCAACAGGTAAAGTGTTTGCTTGCCTTCCTCAAATGGAAAGAGGGGTTTCAAAGGTCCTTGGAGGTGATCCTAAAGGAGTCAACTTTCTTTACACCAACAACAAAAGTGTCATCATAAGGAATATTGATGTAATTTTTTTATGCTTGTTTAATTTGCATGTATTTGCATATTTTTAAAAATTCAGAATGTCTTAAGTCTTGTCTTGTTTCAGAATCCAGAAATTGCTGATGTTTATACTGAGCATGCTCATCAAGTTCAGGTTGCCCAGTATGCACCTAGTGGGTTTTACATCGCCTCAGGAGGTATGTCAATTGAACTATATTCAAAACTGTGATTGCAGCATGCAATGGCTAATGCAGCAAGGATTTCTTTCTGGCACAGTATTTGGAAAGAGTTTACTATTTCTAAATGAGTCGCCTGTTTGTAGGAATAATGGCATTTTTGATGTTGAAGCTGATTGTGATGATCCTTCAAGCGAAAAGAACAGTTCATAGCAAACCTATGCATTTTTGGGATACATTTTTAACATCCCATTTTTCCTTGATTCCTCATGATAGATATCTATTAACCATTGTTTGAAATAGACTGGTTATATTTGAAGTTGATGCCTCATTCTTTTGCTGAAGTGATGCATTGCAGAGAGACAAAGTTAGGAGGTCTGATACCATCATACGATAATTTGTTGCTTTGTTGAGATTTAATTTTTGAATGAATTGTTTGTGGCACAAAAGTTCTGTTTCGTGAAGTCAATGTAACAATAATTTAATGTGATTTGTTATTTAATGTGCTATGGACTTTGTAGGTGTGATGCTAGAACAGATGGCGAAAGCTTAACAAATTTTTGTAATTTAGGAAAGAAATTACTATGTTATTGGCAGGGTGAAAAAAGTGACATTAATCTGCTGTAGCACTGCAGTATTCTTGTCATTTGGTCTCTTCTTATCACTCCTTAGTTTCTGTGTGACTCCTCTGTCATCTATGCTACATGTATCTCATTTGTTGATGAGAAATAGCATCGTACTGGGTCAACATTAAATAATGGCTCTTCAGCTCACTGGTAATAGTGCTAAATGATTTGAAATCAAATCATTTCCTCTAAAGCATTAAAATACAAGTAAAGTCCTGAACTATTTTACGGCCTTATAAAACCTATGCCCATACTTGCCATGTAGTTTATTTTTGAGTAGTGCTTTAAGTCACTAAGTAGTTAGCAGAAATGCTGTTGTGCTTTGCTTGTGAATGGTGTGCCAGTCAAGCAGGCTGCTTTGTCTTGGTTTGAGAAAGTTAGAGCCGCTGACATCTGGACAAATTGAGAGGATTCCACCAAACTATTGACTTGTAAGTTGTGGATTAGCTCTGGGGAGATGGGAGGCCTGTTACTTGCCATACAGTTCTCTGCCTCTTGCCTGCATCTGTAGCCCTCGTATTTACAGGATAGTAATGGATTCAATAGTGATGTCACTGAATATTATGGGGACCAGTTAGATGGTCATTACCTATAGTTGTGCAGAGCAAATGTTATTTGCCCTGGGAGATGGTTTCCTAATCTAATATCATTGTAATAGTAATTCTGAGACTTGTTAATGCTCTGACATGGGTTCACATCCCACCATGGCAGCTGGTAGAATTTAAATTCAATTAGTAAAGCTAGCATTAAGAGCTATTAATAAAGAGCTAATAATTAACATGAAAGTATCATTCTTCTGAAAACCCACCTGGTTCATTAATGTTCTTTCAGAGAAGAAAGTCTGCCAGTCTTCTCTGCTGTGATCTATATGTGACCCCAGACCCACAGCTGTGTGGTTGACTCTTAGTTGCCCTCCCCCCAAACTATTCAGTTTGGGGGTAATTGGGAATGAACACCAAATGCCTTTCTGGCAACGCCCACTCTTTATGAAAGGATAAAAAAGAATGGTCTCGTGCACTTGCATGCTTGACTTTTTAAGGACTTCCAATTTGTGGTAAGCATTGTGCAATCATCTACCCCTAACATCTAACCTTATGGCGAGAAGGTTATTGAAGAAGCTGAAGACGGTTTGGCCGTGAACACTGCCCTGAGGAATGTCTGTGCTGATGTCCTGGGACTGAGATGACTGTGATTGAGATATAACTACAATCATCTTCCTTAGTAGAGGCCATGACTCTAACGAGTGGACCATTTTCCTCCTGTTCAATTTTGCTAGGGTTCCTTAATGATACACTTGATGAAATGCTGCTCGATTGCTGGAATCTGGTTAGGTCCCGTGTTCTTTGCAGTGCCTTCAGCTGTTTTTTGATGTTGCATAGGAGTGAAAACTAAATTGGTTGAAGACTAGACATCTCAGGATGAGGCCAAGATCGACCATCCACTGGGCACTGATTGAAAATGTTTACTAGTACTTCGGCACTATTATTTTGTGTGTTGTGCTTTTCCGTCAGTGAGGATGGGGAAATTTGTGCAACATGTTTAATTGTCTTCCACTCTACTTGATTGGTCAAGTGTAACAGTGGTTTCACAGTTCAGGATTCAACTAATTCTGTGTACCCACACTAGGTTGGCTCCTCATTTATAGGTGATATTTGTGCTGATCATGGGAATTAAATTTATTAATAATTGAATTTAAATTCTGCTACCTACTGTGGTGGGATTTGAACCCTGACCTTGGTATTAATTTGAGCCTCTTGGTTACCAATCCTTACATTATTTTTCTGTTCCCCCTGAGGCACACAGCACCATAATTTAACTGAAGAGTGCAGTGAATGCCAGATACACTATTGGAGCAGTAGTTTTGGATGTAAAATAAATCTTGATGACTGAATTTGTTTAGTTTAGGCAGGAGATCTGTGTGCACTGAAGACTGGAATTGTCTCCATGCAGCTAAATCTTCGAAGATTATGTGACTATAAATAATGTAGGCATGAATCTAAGATTGTTTCCCAACAACAGACAATCAGCAAGTTGGGCAGCATCTGTGGAGAGAAGCAGAGGACCTTTTCTGTCAGAATTGATGAATCTATATTGCGGTCCCAATTGTTTACCATTTTTAATGAATTACGATAGAAAGCCACATGTTCATGTTTGTGGATTATTGAAATATAAGGGGCTTTGCGAGTCCTATATATAATCATAGCCATACAGCACAGAAACGGACCCTTCAGTCCAACCAGTCCACAATCCTAAATTAAACTAGTCCCACCTGCCTGCACTTGGCCCATTACCCTTCAAACATTTCTTGATCATGTACTAAGCCAATCGTCTTTTAAACATTATAACTGTACCCACAACTGCCACTTCGCATGGAAGTTCATTCCATACACGAACCGCTCTGTATTTAAAACAAAATGCCCCTCAGTCTATTTTTTAAATCCTTTTCCTCTCATCGTAAAAACTAGTCTTGAAATCCCCCACCCTAGGGAAAAGACACTTGCCATTCACTTTATCTATGTCCCTCATGATCTTATAAAAATCCATAAGGTCACCTCTCAACTCCTACACTCCAGTGAAAAAAGTCCCAGCCTCTCCTTAACTCAACTCAAATCCTCCATTCCTGGGAGCATCCTGGTAAATTTCTTCTGAACCCTTTCCAGCTTAATATTATCCTTCCTATAAAGGACAGACTGGAACTGGACACAGTACTCCATAACAGGGCTCACCAATGTCCTGTACAACATTAACATAATATCCCAATGAAAAAATGCTGGCATTTATATCAACTAGAATAAATGAGGGAAACTTACCCTTTGGTTTTTTTTGTGTTTAAAAAGAAAACTTGGTTTTCGATGCTATGTTTGCTGTACTTGTACATCACGTAAAATAATTTTTCTGTATTGTGACAGATACTTCTGGAAAAATTCGAATTTGGGATACAACCCAAAAAGAACACCTACTGAAGTATGAGTACCAACCCTTTGCAGGGACAGTCAAAGATATTTGTTGGTCCGGAGACAGTCAAAAGGTTGCTGCTGTTGGAAAAGGAAAGGAAATGTAAGTCCTCAAATTATAACTGTAGGAACCCAGCCTGTCACTTTTACAAGGATAGAAGAAAGAATGAGTGGGTATCTCAAACGTACCTACAAAATTCTAACTGCATAAGACAGGGTAAACAATGACTGGGGAGTCCAGAACCTGGGGTCACAGTCTGAGGAAATGCTGCAGGCCATTTCGAACTGAGATGACAAGGGATTTTTTTTTTTTTTTTGTGATGAGCTTATGTAATTCTGAGCCACAGAAAGCAGTTGAAATCAAGATGTTAAATATTTTCGTGAAGGAGTTACATGCAGTTGTTATGACTAAAGGGATCAAAAGGTTTAGGAAGAAAGTGGGCACAGGGTACTGAGTTGTGTTATCAACCATGATATTGAATGGTAGAGAAAATTCAAAGGGCTGAATGGCCTACTCTTCCTATCTGTTACTATGTAACTAATTGAATTGTGTACTTTTTTGCTTACATATGTTTAATTTGTGTTTGGTGAAATAAATTGTTGTGTTGATGGGTAACAAGTGATATAAAATGTCTTGTATATTTAAATAGTCGTGTATTTACTTGTTAATGTGATTTTTTTTTTAATCTTAAAAATTCTACACCCAAAAGGGTGTAATTAGAGTTTTTGTGGAGAGACTGAACTGGAAACCAAGTTTTAACACTTTTAAACCAAAATTTTCCCCCAATTTCTACTTCCTTCGCTCATTGCCAAACCCTTTTGATATTAATTTGAACGTATTTGCATTTGCTGTTAATATTTCAGATTTTCTAGCATCTGCAACATTTTGCTCATTTTTAGTATTCTTCCTATGTATGACATCACTACACAAAAAAATTCATATTCCATTCCATCTTTGGGTTTTTGGCCATCCTTCCAGCATGTCAAAATTGAAGTAGGAGAGCACTTGTTTCCCATTTGTGGGATGTGGGTGTCACTACCTTGCCTGGCATTTATTGCCCATCCCTAGTTGCCCTTGAGAAGGTGATGGTGAGCTGCTTTCTTGAACTGCTGCAGTCCACCTGCTGTGGGTTGACCCACAATGCCATTAGGAAGGGAATTCCAGGATTTTGACCCAGTGATAGTGAAGGAACGGCAATATATTTCCAATTCAGGGTGATGATTGGCTTGGAGAGGAACTTAAAGGTGATGGTATTCCCATATATCTGCTACCCTTGTCCTTCTAGATGGAAGTGGTCATGGGTTTGGAAGGTGCTGTCCGAGGATCTTTGAATTTCTGCAGGGCTTCTGGTAGATAGTACGCACTGCTCCTACTGCGTGAGGAAATGGATTCATGTGGACGTAGTACCAATCAAGTGGACTGTGTTGTTCCAGATGATGTCAAGCTTCTTGAATGTTGTTGGGGCTACACTCATCCAGGCAAGTGGGGAGCATTCCATCACACTTCTGACTTGTGCCTTGTAGATGGTGGACAGGCTTTGAGGAGTCAGGAGGTGAGTTACTTGCTGCAGTATTCCTAGCTTCTGGCCAGCTCTTGTACCCACTGTTTATGTTAAGAGTCCAGTTGAGTTTCTGGTCAGTAATAACCCCCAGGATGTTGATAGTCGGGGGTTCAGTGATGGCAACACTGAATGCCATGGGCAGTAGTTAGATTGTCTCTTATTCATGGTGGTCGTAGCCAGGTATTTGTGGCGTGAGTGTTACTTGTCAGCCCAAGCCTGGATATAGTCCAGATCTTGTTGCATTTGAACATGGACTGCATCAGTATCTGAGGAGTCGCGGATGGTGCCGAACATTGTGCAATCGTCAGTGAACATCCCCACTTCTGACCTTATGGAGGGAAGGTCATTGATGAAGCAGCTGAAGATGGTTGGGCTGAGGACACTACCCTGAGGAGCTCCTGCAGAGATGTCTTGGAGTTGAGATGACTGACCTGCCACAACCACGACCATCTTCCTATGTGTCAGGTATGACTCCAACCACTGGAGCATTTGCCCCCTGATACCCATTGATTCCAGTTTTGCTAGGGCTACTTGATGCCACTCGCAGTCGAATGCTGCCTTGATATCAAGGGCTGTCACTCTCTCCTCACCAGTGGAATTCAGCTCTTTTGCCCATGTTTGAACCAAAGTGGTAATGAGGTCAGGTGCTGAGTGGCCCTGGTGGAACCCAAACCGGTGTCATTGAGCAGCTGCTGCTTGATAGCACTGTTGATGAAGCCTTCTGTCACTTTACTGATGATCAAGAGAAGGCTCGTGGGGAGGTAATTGGCAGAGTTGGATTTGTCCTACTTTCTATGTACAGGACGTAGTTGGGTAATTTTCCATGTTGTCGGGTAGACACTAGTATTGTAAGTGTGCAGAAGCAGCTTAGCTAGGGGAGTGGTAAGTTCTGGAGCACAAGTCTTCAGTATTTTCGCTGGAATTTTGTAAGGGCCCGTAGCCTTTGCACTACCAGTGTCTCCAACCATTTCTTGATATCACGTGGAGTGTATGAAATTGGCTGAAGAAATTGGTATCAGTAATGCTGGGGACGGCTAGAGAAGGCAAAGTTGTATCATCCACTTGGTACTTCTGGTTGAAGGTTGCTGTGAAAGCTTTAGCCTTGTGGTTTGCACATTCCTATTCGCAGTAAAACTACGGTTTTTAGCTTAGTTTGGGTTAAAGTTGAAGTTATTAATGTCCTGTGATCATAAGGAAATTATTTTCAAAGTTGGCATCGGCAACTATGTTCATATTTTACAGCCTGTAGCTTGAAGAGCTACAATTTCTTCTAAAGTAATTAGTGGCTTGGGACCATTTGAAATTAGCAAGCATGCTTTCTTTGAGATTACTATTCAAAATTGTTACTTTGGTACTTAATGAGGTGCCACAGAATTTTACTGCTATCATTTAATTAAACAATGTATCATGGACGGCAGTTAGCTGTGTAGCTATATAGGGATCAGAATTAGGAACATATGCATATGGGATATATAAAGAAGAATTCTGTACAGACATGCTACTTTGTCGAAAATATTCGATCAAAGCAACAAATTTTAAACTCCACCTGATTAAATTGAAATCCTATCACCCTGCAAGAGTTTGTGTTCAATAGTATTGAGTGGTGCTTTTATTGTGTACCACTGTAGGGCATTAGGCACGGTGCAGAGTGCTTCTGTCAAGAATTGTGAAATCTGGACGAAAGTGCATTCGGAAATGTTGATCTTACTGTCATTCTAGATTTGGAAATGTAGTTGATGAAAAAAATGTATTTTAATTCAATCACTTACCGTTTCTTAAAGTCACAAATTGGTAGTTTTTGTCTTTCTACAGTATGTAGAGAAATGATTTAGTACTCCTAGCTACTTCCAAAGCTTAGGTAAATGTTTTTCAAATGTTTAAATTTGATGTAGTGGTCCAGAATAATGGGTAATCACAGGGCACCCTGAAGTTTGCTCTTGAACGTTTTATTTTGAAGTGCATATCAGCCTTTTGTCCAATAAAAAGTAACCTTCTGATTTAGTTGCCATCGCTTTCAATTAACTAAAGTACAGTACCAAGAATACCTTGCTTGAAATATTGAATGTTTTGGTGAGCTGTTAATTTTTTCCTGTATAACTTGAAGTAACAACTGAATTAATAGTTTTATAGATTAAAAGCTGTATGTACATATTATGATATGCACTACAGTAACATGGACTTTAAAATCTTATTGATAGGACAAATAGAATTTTCAGATATGAAGATACTTTCACGGAAAGTGTGCTATCTTAGTTTTGTGAAAGTTGATTTTCAAAAGAAGTCTTCGAAAAGAAATATCTTGCTTGTGCACTGGTTCATCCATCTTGGAATCTTGTACAGTGCAGTTTTAGCATAGAAATATGAGTGCATGCATTGGACCCAGTAAAAAGCTTGTTTTTATTTATGTACAAAATATCTCTGCCTTAAATATTGCTGTCATCGGTGTTTATTTCTGATTTGTCAGTTCGTTGTAATTATGCATTATTACAAAGTCACTGAATTTTCAATATGCTGTAAACAGTTAGAATGACATATCTGTAGTGACTTTTAGCATAGCCTTTTTCCAGAGACCTCAGTGACGAAAATATCTGGATACTAAGCACTACTAAGTGAGGGTGGGATTGCTGGTGTAGTAGTTCAGGAAAAGGGTAAATTCAAAATCAAAATAAACGGGAAATTAGGAAGGGAAGATGGAACAGGTTCAAAGAGCTTATTTCTTCATGTTTACATTTCTATTAACAAAGCTAGAGTATTAAAACTTTAATAGCAGGGATAACGGCCAGTCCCTGGATTGTGAATGGGTTCCATTCTTGAGTCGATTTGCATGTTGATTTGTAGTTGAGTCAGAACATAATGCAAGACAATATAAAGTAACCACCCATAAACATAGGAAATGTTTGCATGTTAAATATTTAAAACTACACCCCTGTATGGAATTGTTTGTAATTTGGATGTTCGTAAATCAGGGACCCGCTCCTCCCATTTTTTTTTTAAAAAGTCAGTGTTAAAGATTGTATCTATTTATAATATGAAGCAAATTAATAGACTAGGTGTTAAATTTCTGTATGAAGACACGGTTACAAATGACAAAGAATAGAATCAGATAATGGAAAAGTAGAAAGCGTGGCCTTGAAAATAAAGTATTGAATAAAGCCAGTGAGAGAGTTTTGACTCAATCAGGAGTGGAGCTAAGAAAATATTGAGTTTTGCTTATAAAGCCATAGAATGGTTACATACAGAAAGAGGCCTTTTAGCTCAACATGTCCATTTTAGCTATTTGCAAAAGCAATTCAGACAATCGCACTCCTCTATCCACATCATTCCCATAGCCCTGCAGTTTTGTTTTTGTTGGCTGCTTATTCCGTTCTCTTTCAAAAGTTGCAGTTGAATCTGCCTCCTTACGGGTAGTAGTGTTCAGCAAAGCATGTATTATGAAAGTAAGAGGGACTGTTATTAAAGGTATTACAGCAACATGGGGGGGCTTTATAGGTAGGGCAAACAGAATTTTCAGAAATGTGCAGGATGCTTTCATAGAAGGTACATTATCTACTGTGTAGATTCGTAACTTTGAGAGGACTGTGAATAATCAAGTTTGCTTATGATATAAAGTTGGTTGGGGAAATAAATGGTGAACATGTGGCTGTAGGATTTGGGCAAGCAGAGTGAATGAACAAGAATGTGAACGATGGAGTAAATTGTAACTGAAAATGAAGTTATCCACTGGCAATTTAAAAATGCAGAATATTTGAATAGTGAAATGTTAGAAAACACCAGCAGTTAGAAATTCCTGTTGATGTCATTGGACGTGAAACAGCAGGTTAACTTGCAGGTGTTGCGAACTCTTGGGGAGCTGAATGTTTTATTAACTTTTGTTACAAAAGGTTTGGAGTGTAGAAGTAAGTAAGTCTTTCCTTAATCATGCAAAGAATCAGTGTGACAATGCCTGGAGCATTATGCAGTTTTAATCTAATCACAGGGAATAATCTGTTTGCCTCCGAGTACAGTGCTTATTCACTGGATTTGTTCAAAGAACAATTCTCCGTTCCCAAGAGAACATATTAAATGCACCCACTCCCATGTTGCCCGGAGTTTAGAACATGACAGATGAGCTCATTTGAAACAATCAGCATTCTGAAGGGGCTTCATAAAATAGGTGCAGAGTTCCCTGGCTGGGAAATCCACAACATGGTTCAAGGAGCTAACCACTGGGAAATTTCCTTACTCTACTCCAGAGTGATGGGATGTTCAGTCATTCAGTATGTTTAAGATAGAGGTTAATAAACTTAGCTGAATTTCCAAAGTAGTGCTTCAGAGAGAGCACAGTGCTCTTGGCATGCAAGTGAAAATCAACTCTCCCATCTGAATGATGCCACTGAAGAGGTATGTGTGGCTGTCAAACTGGGTAAGAATAGAGTCCTGTAAATGTCCAATATGACTTTAGGATCAATAAGAAGAACCCCTTACAGAAGCTGTGCAGACTTTGTAGAAACATATGGAAATGAAAGAAAGCTGGGTCAGCACGATGACGAAGTACTTCACATGTTTTGCTTCTATTTGTATTGTATAAAACTATTTACCATGTTTCAATCATTGCAGATTTGGAGCAGTCTTCCAGTGGGACACAGGAACGTCTGTAGGATCCATTACTGGCCACAGTAAAGTTGTAAACAGCATAGCTTTTAAGCCAAATCGACCATTTCGTGTTGTGACTGGTGGTGATGATTACACCTGCGTGTTCTTTGAAGCACTTCCTGTAAAGTTCAAGTTTACAATGAATGTAAGCAACATATTCCACTTGCAAAACCACTGTGTAATGCTGCAATGAATAGGCCAGTTATGTGCTATGCAGTTAAAACCATAGAAATATGTTGCAAGGTATAATTGTAGTATTGCATACTCTTGCCAAGTTTTAAGCCATTTTGTAGTTTTTATTTATTAGAATAATTCGGGTTTATATTAACTGTTTTACCTGCGTGATGAGTTGTCGAGAATGGACGTTGCCTGTAACACCTAGTGGTCACTTATGTTCACTGCCACAAATAAATTGGCATCAGATAATAGCCAGAGTCACAGATATACAGCACAGAAACAGACCCTTTGATCTACTAGATATCCTAAATCTAGTCCCATTTTGCCACTGTTAGGCCTATATCCCTCCTAAACCATTGCTAATTTGTATACCCATCCAGATAGCTTTTAAATGTTGCAATTGTACCAGCCTCCACCACTTCCTCTGGCAGCTCATTCCATACACGTAGCATGCCCTGCATGATTGTATTAACTTCTGTAAAGTCACTGCTTGGTCTCTGAGGCTCCAGGGAGAATAACCCCAGTCTATTCAGCCTCTCCCTGTCACTCAAACCTTCCAACCCTGCCAACTTGTAAGTCTTTTCTGAACCCTTTCAAGTTTTACAACATACTTCCTGTAGCAGGGAGACCAGAATAGCATGCAGTACTCCAAAAGTGGCCTAACCAATGTCCTGTACAGGCACAACGTGACCTCCCAACTCCTATACTCAATGCACTGACCAATAAAGAAAAGTGTACAAAACACCGCTTTCACTATCCTATCTACCTGCAACTCCACTTTCAAGGAACTATGAACCTACAGTCCAAGGTCTCTTTTAAACAACACCCCCTAGGACCTTACCGTTAAATGCCCTGATTCGCCTTTCCAAAATTCAACATCTCATTTATCTAAATTAAATGCCACCTGTTACTCCTTTAGCCCAATGGCCCACCTGAACAAGATCCCATTGTACTCTGAGATAACCTGCTTTGTCCATTACACCTCTAATTTTAGTGTCACCTCAAAATAATAACCATACCTCTTTCAGATCGAAATCATTTATATAAATGACAAAAAGCTGTGGATCCAGCACCAATCCTTGTGGCACACTTTTGGTCACAGGCCTCCCGTCTGAAAAGCAACCCTTCACCACCGCCCTCTGTCTTCTGCCTTTGAGCCCATTGTGTATCCAAGTGGCTAGTTTTCCCCTCTATTCTGTGTGCTAACCAGTCTGCCATGAGGAACCTCTTTGAACATCTTACTGAAGTCCATATATATCAATCCTCTTCATTACTACTTCAGAAGACTCAGGTTAGTGAGCCACAATTTCCCATGCACAAAGCCACGTTGACTATCCCCAATCAGTCCTTGCCTTTCCAAATACATGTAAATCCTGTCCCTCAGAATTCCCTCCAACAACTTGCCCATCGTTGATGTCAGGCTCACTGGTCTATAGTTCCCTGGATTTCTTTACTACCTTTCTTAAATAGTGGCTTCATGTTAGCCAACCTCCAGTCTTCTGGCACATCACCTGTGGCTATCAGGGATACAAATATCTCAGCAAGGGGCCTAGCTGTTCTTCCATCACTTCAGACAGTTCTGTGGTACTGCTGAGCAGGTCCTGGGGATTTATCCACAATTGCCCATTCTAAGATGTCCAGCACTGCCACCTCTGTAACATGGACACTTTTTTCAAGATGTCATTATTTATTTCCCCACATTCTCTATCTTCCATATCCATCTCCAGTAAATACTGATGCAAAATACTCATTTAGTGTGATTTCCCCCATCTCCTGTGGTTCTGCATGTAGGCAGTCTTGCTGATCCTTAAGGGGCTGTATTTTCTCCCTAGTTACCCTCTTGTCCTTAATGTATTTGTACAATCTCTTGATTCTTTAATCCTATTTGCCAAAGCTGTTGTCCCCTTTTTGCCTTCCTGATTTGCCTCTTAAAGTATACCCCGAATGCTTTTATACTCTTCTAGGGATTGACTTGACCCCTGCTGTCCATACCTGGCATATGCTTCCTTTTTTTTTTTTTTTTTTTGACTAAAACTTCAATTTTTGTAGTCATCCAGCATTCCCTCACCTACCAGCCTTGCCCTAACAGGAACGTATGCCTCTGGACTCTCATTATCCCTGTTTGAATGTGTCCTATTTTCCAGCCATCCCTTTACCTTTGAACATCTGACCCCAATCAACTTTTGAAAGTTCTTGTCTAATTTCATCAAAACTGGCCTTCCTCCAATTTAGAACTTCAACTTTTTTGACCTGGTTTATCCTTTTCCATCGCTATTATAAAACTAAAAGCATTGTGGTCACGGGCCCCAAATTGATCCCCCACTGATACCTCAGTCACCTGCCCTACCTTATTTTGCAAGACTAGCTCAGGCATTGCGCCTTCTCTAGTAGGTACTGCAGAAGTACATACTGCACATATTGCAGAAGAAAATTTTCTTGTACCCACTTAACAAATTCCTCTCCATCCAAGCCCTTAATACTATGGCAGTCCCAGTCTGTGTTTGGAAAATTAAAATCCCCTACCACAACCACCCTACTATTCTCTCGGATAACTAAAATCACCTTACAATTTTGGTTCTCAATTTCCTTCTGACTATTGGGCAGATCTGTAGTACAACACCAATAAGGGGATTATCCCTTTCTTCTCCGTTTGACCTAAATAACTTCCCTGGACATATTCTCGGGAATATCCTCCCTAAGTACAGCAGTAATATTATGTTTAAACAAAAATGCCACTGTTTTCTCCCCCACCTCACTCGAGACTAGCGAGGCTGGCTCAAAGATTGATGTACAAGAAATGGTTTTTGATTCATAGCAGACAGGCAGTAGTAATGGGGAATTATGGAACTGATGTTGGAAGGTATTTCACTTGAAATGTCTGGGAATGTGTCCTTGGTGAATTGTTTAAGTAGGCCTTTAGAGAGGTCTTTAAATAACTTAGCAGGAGGTGCTGTCTTCACCAGAGGGGAGGTTGAGAAAGCTATAAGAATACACAGCAATGATGTAATTCATTGGTGGTAACAACTATGTAATGATTACAAAGAATAAAGCATACAATAGAGTGCACTAGTAATTTGGATTATGGTAGGGGAATTAGTAGCAAGTCAATTAAGACTCTCTCCATCTGTAGATTTCATTTTTTAAATGAACATATTTTTCTAATCAGACTGCTCAGAGGTGTGTAATAACACTTCTAGAGCAGGTGGGACTTGAACCTGGGTGTCTCAGTCCATGGGTAGGGACATGACCCCTGCACCACAAGAGGGCCCCATAAAATATTTTTAATGAGATGGATGACTAAACAACACAAATGGGAATCAGTGGATATAATGTGATAAGGTTACGAAGGTGACTAAGCTTGGGACCTGAATATTCAAAGGGATAGGCATAAAGAAAAGGGGGTAGCACTTTTAACACGATAAGATCAGTACAAAAGTGAGAAATCACTTTTATTCAGATGAAGCTGCTGATTAATTTGGATGGGCGAAAGAAGTTGCTGTTGTAGGTAATGCACAGGTTTCCTGTCAACAGTACGCATAGGACAGAGTTCACATGAAGAAATGATGGTTTGTAAGAAGTGTAATGCAATAATTGTGACCTTTAACCTTATAGTTTAGACCTGTCAAAGTGGCAATACTGACTTTGGGGATGAGTTCATAGTCTTTAGGTCAGTTCCTTAGAATGTTATATGATGAAACAACCAGGAGACAGGCAGTTTTAGAACTTCTAATGTGGAATAAGACAGGGCTAATTAATTTCATCATAGTCAAGGATCCTTTGGATAAAAGTGACGATAACCTGGAATTTCACATTCCGTTTGAGATGTATGGGTCCAAAATGTCTTGAATAATTGATCACATGGTTCGCTAATGTGGACTGAGAAAATGGATGAAAAGGTAAAATGGGAGCAAACCTGGGGCAAATATTTGCTAGATATTTCATGACTCTCAACAAAGATGCATTCTCTTGACTGTACGAGAAGGATAAACAGTCCGTGGCTAACTAAGGAAGGAAGGTGAGATCAAATTCAAATAGATGTACAATGATACAAAAAAAGTGTTAGTCCGGAAGCCTGAAGAACATTTAGAAACCAGAGAAGAATGATACAAATTGAAGAAAACGAATGTGATGGTAAGAAAGCAGGAAACCAGTGAATAAGATCTTCCATAAGTATATAGAAAGACAGTACCTAAAGAAAGCGCGGTATACAAGGTGTAGAGCTGGATGAACACAGGCCAAGCAACATCAGAGGAGCAGGAAGGCTGACATTTCGGGCATAGACCCTTCTTCATTGGGCCAATGGAGGATGAGACTGGCAAATTAATAAAATGATAGATAAATCGAAGAAAATTTTGTTTTGTCTTTATAAAATGTTTTTCAATATTTCTAACAATCTTCTACAATTTCCCCCTCTTGGAAAGGTCCTGCTGGATTGGAAAACTGTAAATTTTAGCTATCTATTCAAGAAAGGAACGAGGCAAAAAGCATGAACTTTTTAGGCCAGAATTCATTAATGTACTAGTAGCAAGATATTTGGAAGGCCAGAATATAATCAAGCGTGGGCAATGTAGCTTTATGAAAGTGAACTTTGATACAACTATTAGAATTCATTTGGAGGATTTAACAGGCAGAGTGAATAAAGGGAAAACAGAAGGTGTAAGTATTGTTTAGATTTCCAAAATAAAATTGATCTGCTTTCTAATAGGTGGTTATAACAGGTAAAAACTTAAAATGGTGAGATTAATAATATAATGTGGACAGAGCTTTGGCTGACTATCCAAAATCAGTCAGGATAAAATAGTTAATTTAAGGTTAACCTGTAACTAGTGGAGTGCCACATGGATCAGTGCTTAAGCGCCAACTATTTACAGTTTGTTTTAATTACTTGGATAAAGTGACCTCTACTTACGGCTTGGCTGTAATATTACAAAGGTTAGAAAGCAAGCTGTGAAGAGGACTCTGTGGATTAAAAGTAGATTCGGAGTAAAATAAAATTTGGCAAAATAGTATAATGTGGAAGAATTAGGTTCCCAGTTTGGAAAGAATAGAAAAGCAGAGTTTTTTTTTTAAAATGGCGAGACTAGCTTGCTTGGTACAGTGAGATTTCACTGTCCTTGTACACAAGTCTCTACAAGTTAAGATGCAGGGAGGCAGCAAGGAATTAGAAAGGCAAATGGAATATTGGCCTTTATTGCAAGGAAGTGGTTGAAGTATAAAGTAAGAGTGTCTTGCCACCTAATGCCCTGTACACAGTTTGGTCTTTATTATATAATTCACTTGTGGTTCTTGGGACTCACTTGCTGGCCAGCCTTTTCTACGCGTCCCTAGTTGCTCTTAAAGTGGTGGTAAGCTGCCTTTTTGAGCTGCTGCAGTCCATAGGTTAACTCTCAATGCCATTGAGGGAATTCCAGGATTTTGACCCGTTGACAATGAAGGAATGGCAACATATTTACAATTTGGGATGGTGAGTGTCTGAGAGGAAATTGCAGATGTTCCCTTGTATCTGCTGCCCTTGTCCTTCTGGATAGCAATACTCTTGGGTTTGGAAGGTACTGTCTGAGGATCTTTGGTAAATGTCTGCAGTGCATCTTGTAGATAGTCCACATTTCCACTAAGTATCAGTGGAAGAGGGAGTGGATGCTTACAGATGTGGTGCTGATCAAGTGGGCTGTTTTGTTCTGATTAGTAGCAAGCTGCTTGTGTTGTTGGAGTTGCATCCATCTAAGCCAGTGGGGAATATTCCATCATACTTGACTTCTGCCTTGTAGATGTTGGACAGGCTTTGAGGAATCAAGAAGTGAGTTTACTCACTACAGTACTCCTAGTCTCTGAGAGGCTGTTGTAGCCACTTTGTGGTGAATCCTGTTGAGCTTCTGGTTAATGGTAACCTCTAGGATGTTGCACTTGGAAGATTCAGTGATGGGGACACCATTGACTGTCAAGGGACAGTGTTAGTCTCTAATAAGAGACTATCATTGCTTGACATTTCTTTGCAAATGTCACTTGTCAGCCCAAACCTGGATATTGCATTTGAACGTGGAGAGCTTCTTATTTGGGGAGTGTTAGAAATTGTTCAGAGAAGGCTCACTTTTTTGGTGCCTGAGATGACGAGATCATCTCGTGGCAATGTTGTGCAGATTGGGCCTTGGTTGTCAGAAGAATGAGGTGATCTTACTAAAACCTATAAGACTTTGAGCTGGTTTGACAGGTAGACACTCAGTGGAATCTACAACTAGAAGACAGCTTGAATAGAAAGGATCACAATGTAGCTATGTTTGTGTAATGGCAGTTAGTTTATCTATGTTGTTACAAATGTTATGTGCATTCAGACAGAGCATCTTTAACTTTTGACATCATTCTGCTTTTGAAGCAGCTTTGATGCTTGGCATTGTTTCTCCTGTCTTCTAATCTCCTTGGTATCTTTTCAAGTTCTTGCTACTATATGTAGTACCTTCCAATTTGGGTTACCTGTTACATTCCTGTCCTCCGAAGCTGGTTTATAGCCACTCAACAGCACTGGCAAATCTATCTCTTTTGAGGAAAATATTTAATTGTATGGCAAAATTTAGAATTACTTACAATGTAGTTTTTTTTGTTATGGCCCATCTAAAGTTCTTCATCTTTACACTTGTGTAAGCCTTAAAATATCACATTGAAAAAAATAACTTTTTCATGTACTTGTAGAATATATTTGCTAAACGTGTTTCTCTGATTCTCCCTTAGAACCATACAAAGTTTGTTAACTGCATACGATATTCTCCTGATGGAAGTAAGTTTGCATCAGCTGGTGCAGATGGGCAGGTAAGATATTAGACCTAAATAATTCCAGAGTACAGTGTCTCATTTCTGAGTTTGCATGTTAACAGCTTACATTGCTCCAGGGTGGAAATTTCAGTACTCTGACCTCAACATGTACTGAGATCACTTCTGATTTTACTTTTGAGAATATATATGCTGGAAAAAGAATCTGTTCTCTACTGACCTTCAAAAAATAAAAACAATCCCACTCTTGATCTAGTAGTACTTGTAGAAGGCGCAGTGTTTAATCTTTAGCAACCACAATTTACTTTGGCATTTTCTGAAAGGTGACAAGTTCATCTGATTACAGTACAGTAATGGGATCTTTTGTGTCTGGTTGAATGAAATCCTTGAGATAGCTTCAATGAATGTTAATCATTTATCAAAGTTTGTGTCTTTAGAGAAATGGCTTGTCATTCCTCTGTATGGTATGACTAACTAGGACAATACATTCAAGTATGCAGATTCCACCACTTAACAAATTTTTGCTTCCAAGAAGCATAGTTAAATGGCCTGTACTGAGTAAAGTAACCACAAGCAACACCATGCAGTTACAAGTGTAATAATAGATGGTTTAAAATAGTCATTGTTCAGTTCATGGTCTAATTAACATAATTTACCTTCTTTGCCAAAATTATGCCTTTGTACCTCACTGTTTGTGAAGTAGACATTTCTTGCTTTGCAACCATTTAGGTTAAGATTGTAATCAAAAATATTTCCACAATGCACCTTTTGAAAATGCTGTATTTCAAGCACAAACCTTGCAAATTTTGACAGTATAAAGTATTTTGTTGAACTGCAACTGTTGGTCCTGATGGACCACAAAATTAATCTTTGCCATTAATCATAGTTTACTTTAAGTTGGTGAGGCAGGAAAGTATTGAAACAAATGCATGAATGTCATAAAGCATTTAGGCTGCAATTTAGTACGTTCTAAACTTCTAACAAGTTTTGAAACAGTTCTTGCAGTTTAGTGTTGTTCACATCCTGTGGATATGGAAAATTATTTCCTAGGTCTTACTTAAGAAGGTAAATGTCAATTTTTTGGGCCCAACTAAATAGTAGGGCGAGTTGTGATTTCAAGAGTTCCTTAGCATTTTCCTATAGCTTTTAAGATGAAACTTTTAGAGTTACTATTTTCAAACAAATTCCGGTTCGGATTAATGGGCTTCATCTTTGCAAAGTGTTTGTTTCAAAGGATAATTCAATTTTCCTTTAGGATGTGGAAGGCAGTTTTTTAAAAAAAAAAATTACTATATGTTTTCTTCATTCTAATTAGTGTCACTTAAGTCACACATCTCTTTTAGATATTTCAACATACAAATATATTTTGCAGTTTCTTGTGAAGTTTCATACTTAATTTTAATATTTTCTTAATACGTATTTTAGTGTTCCATTTTGAAGTAATCTATATAATTTTTCATTATAGATTTTTATCTATAATGGAAAGGATGGAAATCAGATATGTGCTCTTGGAGGCTCCAGTGCCCACAGTGGAGGTGTATATGCCGTAAGTTTGTTTTGGGCTCCGTCGGTTATGAAATTAAGTCTGCTTGCTATGTTTGATCATAATTGAGCTTGCAGCAATTCTCCTTAATTGTTTGTTAAGCTAATGTTTGTTACTTTTATATAGCTTTTTAATCCTTAACACACACAGTCAAATTCCAAGTGGAAATTTCAGATTTATATTACATCTCCCTAATTCTGTGTCTAATTCATTTAAAGCGTTTCTTAAAACTTCTTGTAATTTTTCTTTTTGATAAAGCAGCACGTTGAAGCCAGTGATACTATGGCAAATTCCTGATTTGTTAACTGAAGTTCTATTTGATATACAGTTTGAAAATCCTATGTATGTTGACTTGGTTGTGATTTTAGCAACTGTTACAAGAAGGCAGTGACTTTAATGTTTTTAATTGTTTGAACTACTATATTTTAACTTCTGTCATTTGCCTTCTACAGATTAGTTGGAATTCTGATAGTACGCACCTAATTTCTGCTTCTGGTGACAAGACTGTTAAACTATGGGATGTTGAAGCCAACTCTGCAGTGACAACGTTTAATATGGGGTCTGATGTACTGGATCAACAGTTGGGCTGCTTGTGGCAGAACAATCACATGCTGAGTATTTCACTTTCTGGCTACATTAACTATCTGGATAAAGCAAATCCCAGCAAGCCTCTCCGTGTCCTCGAGGTACTGAACTTGCTAGTCATGTGTTGGATCCCAGTAATGATTCTGAAGTACTGAGTGATTTCTGTCATGGTGTGTCTTAGTTCAGAGATGTTCACTCTTTTTTTTTTTGTTATGGTAATTCATTTTGTGGAACCATTCATAAATGATAGAGTAGCTGTTAAATTCATATCATATAGACCTATTGCAAAAAATGTTCTACTACCTAGTCATACAGCACAGAAACAGACCCTTCAGTCCATACTGAACATAATTCCAAACTAAACTAGCCCTAGCTGCCTGCACCTGGCCTATATCCCTCCAAATCCTTCCTATCGGTACTTATCTAAGTGTCTTTTAAACATTGTAACTGTGCCCACACCCACCACTTAGAAAATTTATTCCACGTGTAAATCACCTTGATGTTAAAAATTGCTCCTCATGTCTTTTTTAAATTTCTTACTTACATAATCTGTAACTATGGTTAAGTGCCTGATGACTGGAAGGTATCTAATGTATTATGCCTTTAAGAAGGATTCTAAGGAGAAACCAGGGAACTATAAACCTTATGAGTCTGACTTCAGTTATGGGTAAGTTGGAGGTAATTCTAAAAGATAGGATTTCTAAATAGCACGGTGGCTCAGTGGTTAGTGCTGCTGCCTCACGGCGCCAGCAACCCGTGTTCAATTCTATCTTTGGGCGACTGTCTGTGCAGAGTTTGTACATTACCCCATGTCTCCGTGGGTTTCCTCCTGGTGCTCTGGTTTCCTCCCACAGTCCAAAGATGTGCAGGCTAGGTGGATTGGGCAATTTCACATGGCCATAGTGTACAGGGATCTGTAGATTAGGTGGGTTACAGGGGATGGGTCTGGGCAGGATGCTCTGAGGTTCAGTGTGGACTTGTTGGGCCGAAGGGCCTATTTCCTCACTAAGGATTCTATTCTATGATCTATGATTTTAGAGGGGCAAAAATTGAATCGGGATAGTCGTCATGGTTTTCTTTAAGGAAAATCGCATCTCACAAACTTGATTGAGTTTTTTTGAGCAAATTACCAAAAGGACCGAGGCAGAACAGTAGATGTTTTTTACTTGGACTTTAGTAAAGTCCTTGACAAGGTTCTGTGTGGTAGGTTAGGTCACATGGAATTCAGGATGAGCTTGCCAATTGGATACATTATTAGCTTAGTGGCAGGAGACAGAGTGGTGGTAGGACGTTGCTTTTTGGACTGGACGCCTGACACCAGCAGTGTTCCGCAGAATCAGTTTTGAGTCATCGTTTGTCATTTAATAAATGATTTGGATAAGAGTATAGAGACATGGTTTTTAAGTTTGTGGACGATACCAAAACTGATGGCATAGTAGACAGCGAAGAAGGTTTTCTAAGATTACAAAAGGATTTTGATCAAATGGGTCAATGGGCTGAAAAATGGCAAATGGAGTTCAGTTTGGATCAATGCGAGGTATTGTATTTTAGTATAACAAACAGGGGCAGATCTTATACAGTTAATTGTAGGATGTTGGATAGTGTTGTAGAACGGAGATACCCAAAGGTTCAGGTACATAATTTTAAGTTTGCGTCAAATGTAGACAAGGTGGTTAAAAAGCCATTTAGCATTCTTGCCTTTATTACTCAGTTCTTTTTGAGTATTGGAGTTGGGAAGTCATGTTGAGATGTATAGGACATTGGTGAGGCATCCTCTGCAGTGTCCAGCAGTGGTTGTCTTGTTACAGGAAGGATATTATTAAGCTGGAGATGGTAGAGAGGAGATTTACCAGAATTATGGGACGTTTGAGTTACAAAGAAAGGCTACACTGGCTGGGACTTTGTTCACTGGAGCATAAGAAGTTGAGAGGTGACCTTAAAGATTTATAAAATCATGGAGAGCATAGATGTCTTTTCCCTGGAATGGGGGATTTCAACACGAGGGAGCCTATTTTAATGAGTGGAGAGAGAACATGTTAAATATTATTTTTGGTATATAAGTAAAACTCCTCTGAAATATTTACTTATTTTACACCAATGTTTTGCTGGATTGAAGTTGCATACTTTGCTTCGTATCATCACCCAAAACTAGGCAGGAAGAAAATAATCCTACTGAGAGATTTAAATGTGCTGTTTCAGACTACTTAGTACACGCAAAGTTACATTTACGCTGTTTTCATATGGACCCTGAGCTCACGCCATACTCCATGCACGCATGTGTCCACGAAAACTGACTGTATGATAACTCTTAAAAAGCAATAATAGCTTAAACATTACAAGTGCCACCAAAAGCAAAATAATTGAATTATCAATCCTCTGCTGGAACATGACATTAGTTGCAACATTTTCAACAGCATGTTGCAAATCATTGTTGCGCTGATTCTCCAGCATGCTGATGAAGGGTCACTGGACCCACAACATTAACTGATTTATTTTTTTTTCCTTCACAGATGTTGCCAGACTTGCTGAGCTTTTTCAGCAATCACTGGTTTTGTTTCTCATTAGTTTTTGCCTTCTATTACTTTTTCTGTTAATTTATATCATCAGCTTTATTAACCATTAATATTGCTATTTTTCTCAATGAAATATATGTTTGAAAATTAAGAAATAACTCCTTAAATGTCTTCTGCTGCTGTATTGTCCCACACTTTTAAAAATATTTTCTCTTCACTTAAGCCAGCTTGGTCTTCATGCCCTTTGTAATTGGTTTTAAGTTTAAATGGTAGTCTTCGACTCGCATCTCACCCTCAAACTGGATGTGAAATTCAGAATTTTGTGATCCCTATTGCCTAGACGTGTTCTATGCTGAGGTCGTTTAGTCATGCTTCATAACAAATAGCCAAGTTTTTTGTAACGTGCTGACTGGTTCCCTCTAGAACATACTCTAAGAAATTGTTCTATATTTATTCTGTGAACCTGTGTACTTTGCACAAATCAGAATGGGAGTCAGTATGAAGATTAAGATCATCCATGATTATTAGTATTTTTTTGTTTTGGAAGCTCACATGTTTCTTCCTGTTTACTCTGCCCTACAGTGCAGTTATTGTTGGGGAGTTTTATAAACTACTTCCTATAAGTTATTTCCCATCTTTGTAATTTATTTTCTCTACCCAAATTAAGTCTAAAATCACCTCTCATTCTTGTATCTTGTATTTATATTCTTAATTTACAGAGCTACCTCACTATCTAGCTTCGTGTCGTTCTGAAATGCCACATGAATATTTAGGCCCAACCTTGATCAACTTGCTTCCATGAAATAGCAAATAAGTCACAAATATTTCCATGTGGTAGTAGGAACTGCCGATACTGGAGTCTGAGATAACAACGTGTGGAGCTGGAGGAACACAATAGGCCAGGCAGCATCTGAGGAGCAGGAAAGCTGACATTTTCGGGTCTGGACCCTTCTTCAGAAATGGGGGAGGGGAAGGGGGCTCTGAAATAAATGGGGTGGGGGGGCGCGGTGATAAGTGGATAGTGGAGCGGATAGGTGGGAGAGAGAAGACAGACAGGTCAAGGAGGCGGGGATGAAGCTAGCAAAGGGGAGTGTAGGTAGGAAGTGGGGGTGGGGTTTGGTCAGTGAGGTGGGAGGAGCGAATAGGTGGGAGAGAAGATGGACAGGTCAAGGAGGGGGTGCTGGTCTTGGGATGAGGTTGGGGTGGGGAGATTTTGAAGCTAGTAAAGTCCACATTGAGACCGTTCGATTGTAGGGTTCCAAGGCGGAATGTGAAATGCTGTTTCTCCAGTTTCTGGGTGGCATCGCTGTGACACTGGAGGAGGCCCGGGATGGACATGTCCTCCAGGGAGTGGGAGGGGAAGTTGTTTGTTGCGAACAGTGTAGGTGCTCCACAAAACAGTCTCCGCGCCTCCGCTTGGTCTCCTCGATGTAGAAGAGGCCACATCGGGAACAGCAGATACAATAGACCACACTAGCAGTTGTGCAGGTGAACATTTCCATTTTGTTTTTCATTCTGTTCACATTGAGATACTGAACTGTCAATTTTGTTATTTGTTTTAACCATTGTTGCATCTCTAACTGCTGCTACAGCAACAGCTAATCTGCTGTGTCCTTTCCTGTCAATTTGATTTTCATTATCCAGATTGTTTAATATACTCCATTGCACTTTTTTTGTCCACATCTGCAGTTAGCTAGTTTATTGACTTAAAAGAATGCTGAGTTGTAAAGAAACCAATGGAGCTGTACTTTGAACCTGGTTGTGGGAAGGTCTTTAGTCTGTCAGAGTAAAGATGTTGTATGAAAGAGTTGGAAAGGAAGGTTGAGGAGGAATGGAAAAACATGAATACAGTCAACGTAACTGCTCAGTTCTAAAGAGGAGTCATCAGACTTGAAATGTTAAGTTTTCCTCTCCGCGTATGCTGGCAGACTTTACTGAGTTTCTCCAGAAATTTGCCTTTACTTCAAATCTCCAGCATCCATAGCATTTTGCTTTTAATTTTGTCGCTCTTCTTGTTTGCTGCCAGATTGTTTTGATTATGCAATCTGTTTGCGTCAAGTCCTAACCACTCTGTGTTTGCTTTGTGTATTATACTACGAATTAGTTTAATTCCAAAATAATGCAAACATTACCAATGCATAAAATACAAACTGTCCGACACAGACTATCCAGTTGACTTGACTGAAACTTTGTATGTTTTTGTGCATTCAGCACAGATTTGAATATATTAACTTCAAAAGAATGGCAGCTTGGGTCCGGGATCCTGCAGTTCACATGATAAAGCTAGAGCTGATTTAGACCAATTGCTACAAATAGATCAAGCAACAGCGAAGTAAACAGCTTTGAGGCTGAGGTTGGGATTTTTTAAGATAACTGGCTTTGTCTTAATGCTTCAGCAATTTATATGCTCACCCCTTTTTGTGAAGTGTGTATATACTTTTGAGATATACAATTCAAAACAAACTTGAATAGCCTTGATGCAGACAGATGTTGCACAATGTGATTTTATGAACTGATTGCATTTGACTGTAAGTTAAGGTCTTGCCTAATTTGCTGAGAAATTTTTTCCCTATTAAGTTCCTATAATTCAGATTTTCTTATGAAGAAACAAATTCTCCTGAGCTCCTGTAACTATTTTTACAAAGAGATTAATATGATTAGAATTCTCTTGAGTTATAAACATTAGAGAAACATTTCTCCTTTTACAGAGGACATTGCAGCTTAAAATGCCATAATTTGTGCTGTGATGATCTGTCTTATTGGCACTTTTTTGTATATGTTCAGAAACGTGTTTGCAAATGCTCCCTAGATGCCATGAAAACTAGTATTTCAATATATTTTGTATTTCTTTTTTAAAAATTTTATCAATGTAGCTTGTGAAATTTTTATTTCATTGTCTTCCAAGTACCATTCATCATGTAAGAAATCCGATAACGGTTGTCAGAGGGAGGAGCTATTACATGCATGTTGTGATACTGTTCGTTCTTGACATAAAAATGATCTTAATCCTGAGAGAGCTGCTTAATTGTGCAGCCTTTTGGACCCAGTAACATTAGTAATGAATGCTGAATGAAAATTAGCTTTCTTTTAACTCGAAGCCTAGAGGGAACTCCTGTTTTCTTACATGGCTGCCAATATGAACTTAGCTACGTTGGACTACAAATACCTCTTTGAATCTCCCTGAAAGAGATTCAGAAGAGAACAACAAGTGGAAGGAAAATAGTACATTGAATCTGAATCTGACATATTAGGATGTTTATGACCTACTGATATCAGTCGTTGATCTTCCTCATGCTTGCTTGTTGCTAGCCGTGAGGAAATTCCTCATTTTGGAGGTGCGTTTGAATGCCATTTTGAGAGCTGTTGTGTAGGTTAAGGCTATTAACATTGAGTATTGGAGTTAGAATGTTTTGCAGCTATACAGGACATGGGTGAGGCCACTTTTAGAATACTGCATACAATTCTGGTCGACTTCTATAGGAAGGATGTTGTCAACCTTGAGGGGCTTCAGAAAAGATTGACAAGGATGCTGCTGGGATTGTAGGGTTTGAACTGTAGAGAGAGGCTGACTAGGCTGGGGCTTGTGGCTGCAATTTAAAGGTTGCGACCGGAGCAACAAGAGTCATTGCATTTGAAAGGGAAGTTATTGGTTTGAGTACTAAAGAGACTCATTCAGATGAATTGTGAGTGAGTAGTTTAGTTTATTGGCTCCCTAGACTCTTTATTGCTAATCGCTAATGCTTTGAAAATGCCTGTGCTTAGTTAGAAATGCTGTTTACGGCAATAAATACTTGGGCTCCCTAGAAGGCAGTCTTTGGTTTATGTAATTTGCATCAACCATTTATTGTTTAAGAATCACTGCTCCTTTATCAATAATGAGGGGATTGCTTATTATTTAATTGATCGAATGCATTTGTAAAAGCAAACAAAATTAGTGCGACCTTATGACTGCAGTTCTATTGCTGTCATTCTACTCATTTGAACCTTCCAAAAGAATTTTGAAGTTATTTTGTTCACTTGTGTAGATTCTTAAAAATGCACCGTATATTTGAGATTTTACCCAATATTGGAATTATGCTGCAGAGGGCTGACACATCTCTGGGTCCAGTTGGACTTCATTCTAAGGTCTCGAGGTTGCTAAGTTGAGGTAGTAGATGCACTGGTGTCAATTTTCCTAAATTCAGTATATTCAGATAAAGATTCTGCCAGACTGGGAAGTAACAAGTATGACCCTCTGTTCAAGAAGGAAGGCTGACAGGCCAGTTAGTTTGACAATGTATCTTCCCCATGGCATTAGATTTGATCATAGAAGCAGTTACAGCTTCACACTTCGAAAAACTCAAGGTAAGTGAGAAGTGTCAGCTTGGTTTTGTGGATGGGAAATCATAAAAAAACAACTTTGAAGTGTAATATTCTGTGAATAAAAGAGTTGTGGGTCAGTCCAGAACTAGGGCAGATACTCTTTTAAAAGATGAAAAATGAGGTTTGAGGGACTTTGGAACTCTGCCTCAGAAGGTGGTGAAGATGGGATTGTTGAATATTTAAGACATGGTAGACTGTCACTAGGCAAGGGAGTTGAAGGTTATGAACGTTCCTTCTAAACTGCACTGTGCATAGCCATTCTGATGTTCAGAATCTTGGAGATCAGCATCAGCTGTCAGCAATTATGGTATTGCCTTTTGGTTCCTGTGCAGCCAGAATGAAAATTAGAGGGAACGTCAATGTGAATGTGGTATTCAAAATGTACACAGATCGTCCAGATTCTGATGAATAGCAGAGCATGCTTCAAGGGTCTAGATGGTCTATCTGTGCTCCTGTTTTGTATGATGCAGGGCATGTAATGTCGCAGCCTCCCTTAGTGACTTTTATAGGTTCTGGCCCAGATATCTGTTGCACGACAGCATGGATACTGTTCCACTTAACACATACACCTTTATTAATCTTTCAAGCAATAGCAGTTAGGGACAATGTCACTGGCCTTGAAATCGTGCATATCAAGGTCTTCCTCAACTGGTCAATCCACGAATAAATCTCCTGGCTTAACTTTGGAGCAGGTGACCAAACTGCTATTTCTGAAGTTGTCTTTGCACTCCTTTCTTTGCTGTAACTGCACCATATCAGGTAATACCTGGTTTTGACCAGTTACTTTTAATTACATTATTGTCTTTGAAGCCATCACTGGATGTATTTCTTCTGACCTTTTGTGGTTACAATTGAAGAAATGCAGAGCAACTATCGGAATCTCTAACTTGTATCTCTTGTATCTCTAACTCCTTTATCCTTATGATTACAGAAACAGTGGAGCGTGGTTCCTTCACAGCTCCAACACCCATCTCAGACTTTTGGCAAAATTTTGTGGCTTTGTCTTTCCATTCTGCTATCCTGTCTTCAACCCAAAATGTAGCTCTTTGTTTAGAGTATCAAATTGTTCTTCGACACCATTTTCACTATCCTGAAACAAACTCAGGACTCCGCAAAAAGTTTATATGCATTAATATGAAAGAAATTAAGTACGCTTACATGATTCAGTATGATTCATTTGATTGAAAAGTAAGTAATGTATTGGCTTACAGATCTTTCATGTATTAATGTGAGGGAACACACATTGCCTTATAAATTCTCCAAATGTAGTTGCTGAGTCATTCAGTTCCCTTGCATTCTCCTCAGTGTTTCTCAGCATTAGTTTAGTTTAAAGGAAATTATTTAAGAAAAATGGGCTCAAATATTTGTTCATCTTGTTTTTTGCCTGTATGCTATCATCTGTACTTGAAATCGCTGACCAGCCGTAACTTCATAAGTATCCAGCGTGAACAGTGCTCCTCGCATGTCACTTCTTCATATGCAAGTCGTGGCACATCATGCTCGTTCTTCACCTTGTCCTTGTCTGAAGTTTGTTCATATGCCTTTACCTTGGATTGTTGATTAAAACAGAAACCAAGTTATGCTAATGAGAAGGGTTATTTGTAGTACTGTCCAGGATTGGCTAATTGGCACAGCTCTTGTATCTAGTCCTTGTTATTCAACTGCGTATCATAAACTATTTGCAGTTCAAACATTAACGTCAAACAATTTGGTATTGTGATGCTTTTTGCTGTACATTGTTTTTCTGTTTGAATAACATTGGACTTATTTGACTTAGTTATACAGTTGGCTTTAGTCATCAGAGCAACTACATATGATCATTTTTGTTGGACTAATGGATTTGTACGAAATAAATACGAAACTATGTTGATGTCTGTTTTATTTTATAGGGGCACAGCAAGTCAATTCAGGCCTTGACTGTTCACACCAGTGATGGGAAGCGTTCCATCTACTCAGGCAGCCATGATGGCCATATCAATATCCTTTTTGAAATGCGCATATAAGTTTGTCAGCTTGGTGAATGCTTTGGTTACGGAGTTTGGTACTTTCGCAGATAACTTAGAAGTTATTAGACAAAATTATTCTGTCTTTATTTTCCCAATTCCTCCATCCTTATGACTTTTTAAGAAACATAACCTATAATTATTAGTTACCATGTCGTATCTCAGTAATTGAACAGCCTTGTGGCAGGACCTTTATCAGACTGTGTAGCATTTACCAGACCAGGGAGTTCACTTGTCAGGGGTAGTGCGGCAGTTTTTAAATGTTTTAAACTGTGCTGTGCAATGTAAAATGATCTGAAGAACAGACACTTCAAAGAATATGGATTACCTTTTTACCTGTCACTACAACTCCAGGAATCTAAATGCACTGTGATTTCTTTGAAAAATCAAAAGTATTGGCATTCAAAACATGCATGAGTGCCAGCTTAAGGAGGTACATTTGTGAACTTTTGGACTTAATGATTCAAAAGCAAGATACTGCAAGTGTGGAAATACTCTGTAGCAGCATACAAGCTAATGTTTCAAGTTGGTGGTCGTCAGTCACAGTTTCTCGTTTGCTCCGCAGTCACTGCCCCGACAGTGAAGCATTTCCGCCTTTTTTATTTTCAACTAATACACAATTTTCCTTGCCTTTTAAAACAAAATATATCAGTTTGTGACCATTAACTATTGCAACTATTTGAAGAATTGGTTGTGATGTTTAACAACGGAGGGGTTTTTGAAAGGAGCTAGGTTTGAGAAAGAAAATATCTATTTGCTTGCTGTCATCCCATTTAGTTCTTAATTTCTGAATTGGTATTTTGTTCCATTCAGGCAATATAATGAAGCTTATTTTTATTTCCTTCTGTGCCAAAGCACAAGGTTTATGGGCCCACAAAGTGTAATTAAAATTAAAATATTAGCATTTGTAAAGTTATAGTCATGGTAATATGAATTTAATGGATTTTATAGAACACTTTTTGGGAAAGATTTGATTTATTGCATTGGAGTCTATGAATCCTGTTAGTTTGAGCTAGAAATATGTGCTATCTTAATTTGGTGCAATAACCTTCAAAAATGATCCACATTGCTTTTATGTTTTGGTTGTCATTAATTGGTACTAGATGTTTTCATGAGTAGCTCTTCATTTTTTGTAAGGTAACACCACATCATTTTGTTATAAACATATTGTTTTAATGGTTTCAAGTGTTCATTATTATGTCATGCATAACAGTGCTGGTCATTTTTTCAGTATGCAATTATACAATGACATGAACTAAGAATTTAACCATAAGACTCCTGTAATTTGAAGAGTTGAATGATACAGATACTGGAAGTTTTAAACCAAAACACACTGCTGGAATTGCTCAAAATGTCAATGACTTAAAACGTTAACTCTTTTGCACTCTCGTGCTCTCCCTTCAAAGATACTGACTGCACTGAGTATTTCCAGCATTTTCTGCTGTACTTGTAG
Source organism: Ginglymostoma cirratum (assembly GCA_024137785.1). Classification (NCBI taxonomy): domain Eukaryota; kingdom Metazoa; phylum Chordata; class Chondrichthyes; order Orectolobiformes; family Ginglymostomatidae; genus Ginglymostoma; species Ginglymostoma cirratum. The sequence continues at coordinate 2,599,917 of JAHRHZ010000049.1, read as the reverse complement.
TCAAAACTGAACATATTTCACAGGTTTGTATCTCTTTCTGATGGGAGACTTTAAAAGTAAATGTTCATTAGTTGGTGACATGCCATATTGTCAAAAATAATCCGATTATGCTTTGCCATGACTGGAAGGCTTGTCTTTTCTCAACCTCATTGGCACAAGTCTTCCGCTCACTACCAGACCTTATTCAGAGGCATTGGCTAGGTTACTATTTTTGTTCTTATCCGCATGACTGACGCCCTACTGTCTAGTGCTTCAGACTCCTTCACTGATCAGTGTTTTTGTTACGTGGCCAGTCAATAATACCATTCTTGTCTCCTCTGAATTTTGAATGTTTTAAAGGCCTACAACCTGTGGCTTTTTATCCTAACCCCTTTTTAAAATGCAATACTGCTAATTCTTGAATCCCTTCACTCGTTAAAGATAATCAAAGATGTAAATTTTTTTGTTCCATTGAATTTTTTTGTTTTTGGTTTGTAATTTCAAGTAATTGTAATTTGCTCCTTTCAAGTGTGTCAAGTAAAATTTTTGAATGTATTTGGCAAAAGTTCTGCTTTGTATTTCCTTGACTAATAAGATCTCACCTGATTGGAATGCTGAAACTGGAGAGAATGATGCTTTTGCAGGGAAAGGACATACGAACCAAGTATCATGTATGGTGACCAATGACTCGAATGAGATTGTCTCTTGTAGTATGGATGATACAGTCCGCTTCACTTGTTTGCGCTCAAAAGAATACAAGTAAGATTCTGTGCTGTACATGTTTTATCGTTGTCTTCTATATTCCCTGAAATTTTGTTGAGTGACAAACTTTTATGATTTGAAACATCCTGTTAACAATGCTTGCACTTGGTTAACACCCCTAACGTAGACTTTGGGATTGGCGCATCATCTTTTGGGCCAAATAAGTTGTCATAGCTGTGAACAGTTTGCAGGTAAGGAAGGAAAATGGAGTTGTACCAAAGGAGTGGAAATTATAATAGGAGCCAATATACTAATTCTAGCCTTCCTCATCTTTAATAAGAGCAAGCTTAAGATTTAGCAAACACAGAAGATTGGATCGAGTGCAGTGCAGGAGTGAGTGGTAAATGCAGAAACCAGTCTCATTGGTATGCACAATGTCACCAATGGACAGGATGTGAAAGAGGAAGTTAAGGTAAAAGATGAAGGGAACCCATTGGTGGAAATTTCTAAAGAGGAGTTCCACAAAGCTGGATAAAAAAGCGACTTTGGAGGTGAATAATACAGGTCACTATTTCAAACTCCATAAAAGGCCTTCAAATATGATGATGCACCGTACACACTCATTGTGTTACTTACCATTTTCATGTTAAGAGTAGAGTGTGAGCAATTCATATTATTTGAATCTGTGTTTTTTTTTGAACAATACAATTGCCCTTAGAACTCCAAAATAGCATTCTTAACAAAAGCACATACTTGAGGCAAATGGAGCCAGATGCTGTGGGGTGATATTGTTAGTAAAATGCTTTTAGTAAATCTGTTTGGGCATGTTTTGGTGGCGATAATCTATTTATGTAATGATATAACTCTGAAGCAGATGGGACATGGGTCTTCTGGCACAAAGATAGAGGTTATTCATCTGCTTGAAGAATGCAACGTACTGCGTGAAGCATAACATCAATCAACATAAATTGGACGCTAGTGTCAAATTATGGAATTTATTGGAAGGCTGCTGACTTTCAATTGAAGAGGAGACTTTCCTTAAATCTTATTGTATAGCAGCTCTGGACTTACCCCTACTGTGTCCAATATTGCTTTGGACAAGGCAGTCTGGGCTGGCTTGTCACCTGCAAAGGTTTTTGGCAGGGTGAAAAGATGAATGCCATCAGCTTGAGAGGACAATAATTTCTTGCATGTTGCTGCTGTCACCCTCCTGGGAGTACACCTCTGGCTAAAGTGGTGAAAGAGAAAGGATGCATGTAAATTGGACAGCCCCTTTCAAGCTGGGGTTGAAGCAACTCAGCTGAGTGCAACGTCATAATTCCCTATTAAGTAAATCTTCTCTGTCCTCTTGACGTTGCTCCACTAATCGGCTATCTTGCACGACTTGGCTGTTCGAAAGACGAATGGGTAACCTTGTGGCCTGGAGGTGGTGAGTGCTTTGACTGTAAATCAAAAGGATACATTGGATAGAGGTGAGGTAGAATGCCAGGAGAGACGATAAGGTATGATGATGTGGTTATGCTTAGTTTTAACCCCTTCACTGGTCAAGGCCTCAGTAAATGATTTTACCAACATTAACTGGCATTGTTTCCTGAAGGAGTTGGGATATGCAGTGTACTTGTTCACCACCCTGTGGTTAACATTTGCCTGCAATTCTGGGGCACTTAATCCTGGAAGAGAGGAAAATGTCATTTTGGTCTATATTTTGAATAATGTGACCATTGCCATAAGAATTCCACTCCTTCAATCGTTTCTTTAGATATTCTTCTGCCTGTTTGTTGCTTTGGGCAATTCCTTTAAGATTGTCTCGTGGATTAGGATAGAGTACATCTTATAATTGCAGCTGTTGGGTTTTTTTTTGTACAAACTAAACTTTTAGATGAAAGACACTTGGTCGTGTTAAGATCGACATTCAGATACTCAGAGCTTGACTCTGGGTATTGGCCTCCATGATTATTTGCTTCTGCTGTCTTCTGATTGTGTGTCTAGAGGACCTTCTGGCTGCTGTGGTTGCAAGGCGTTTGTCCTGCTTTCTAATCTCTCCTCTAAAGCCACAGTCCAATTTCCAAGAACTTCAGAGCCCAACTTCAAGGGCAGGAAATCAATCAACATTTACTAAAACAGAAGTGCAGACTTACCGTGCCATTCAATAAGACATAGCTGATCAAATTTGGCCTGAATGCCACTTTTGCTTGTACTTTATAATTCTCTGCTTTCTTGTTAATCAAACATCTGTAGTGGAACACCTACCCATTTCACTTTGCCCCTCACATTTGTCTGAGGCCCTAAATTCTCCTTTCAGATGTAGTAGCAATTTACTGGCATGTCTTTTCACTTAACGTACTGTAATCACTGCTCACTGTGGTCTGTATTACACTGCAGAGACCAAAAGCAGGCTTGGTGACTGTTGTGAGAACATTAATATCCAGATATATGCACTCAGCTATAATTTTAATTCTCGACCTTTCTCCCTCTCTGACATTTCTGTTTGGCTTGCTACAGCTTTCCAATGAAACTCAATCTGTGCTTCAGGGACAATTTTTTTTTTTTCTACTGTATAATTTGCAGTCTTCTGAATTGATCATAGGTGCAGAGACTATCTTGCTAGTTCCCGTCATTTTCCTCTTATTTCCATTAATTCCTTTTCTCACAGCATTTACACAATCACCATGCCCTTTTTTGTCTGTTTATCCAATACCACTGTTTAGTCTGTTTTACATGAAATCTTGCTTCTATTTAATAGACAATAGGTGCAGGAGTAAGCTATACGGCCCTTCGAGCCAGCACCACCATTCATTATGATCATGGCTGATCATCCAGAATCAGTATCCTGTTCCTGCCTTATCCCCATAACCCTTGATTCCATTATCTATAAGAGCTCTAGCCATCTCTTTCTTGAAAGCATCCAGGGACTTGGCCTCCACTGCCTTCTGGGACAGAGCGTTCCATATGTTCACCACTCTCTGGGTGAAGAAGTTTTTCCTCAACTCTGTTCTAAATGGCCTACCCCTTATTTTTAAACTGTGTCGTCTGGTTCTGGACTCACCCATCAGCAGAAACATGCTCCCTGCCTCCAGAGTGTCCGATCCCTTAATAATCTTATACATCTCAATCAGATCCCCTCTCATCCTTCTAAGCTCAAGTGTATACAAGCCCAGTCGCTCCAATCTTTCAACATATGATAGTCCCGCCATTCTGGGAATTAACCTCGTGAACCTACGCTGCACTCCCTCAATAGCAAGAATGTCCTTCCTCAAATTTGGAGACCAAAACTGCACACAATACTCCAGGTGCGGTCTCGCCAGGGCCCTGTACAGCTGCAGAAGGACCTCTTTGCTCCTATACTCAATTCCTCTTGTTATGAAGGCCAGCATGCCATTAGCTTTCTTCACTGCCTGCTGTAGCTGCATGCTTGCTTTCATAGACTGATGTACAAGAACACCGAGATCTCGTTGTACTACCGCTTTACCTAACTGGACTCCATTTAGGTAGTAATTTGCCTTCCTGTTCTTGCCACCAAAGTGGATAACCTCACATTTGTCCACATTAAACTGCATCTGCCATGCATCCGCCCACTCACCTAGCCTGTCCAAGTCACCGTGTATTCTCATAACATCCTCCTCACATTTCACACTGCCACCCAGTGGTAATAATATCTTATACTCGCCACATCCAGTTTTCTCTTGTATTCATTCCATGCACACAAGCCCCTTTTTTATTTGCCAAAATAGATTACATTTCCAGATCTGATGAAATGTCACAGACCAAAAAACATGAACTCTTCCTTTGTCCATAGAAATGTTCAGCAGAACTGAAATATTTGTTTGTATTTTGGCTTTATATTATGCTAACCACAAGTCCTATGGCTGATGCAACCAGGCAATCGGTAGCAAAGTCAAGTATTGAATGAATACTGAAATTTTTGAAAGCGAGCATAAGGTGAAATGCTGACTGCATTGCAGTCAATGAGCATTGTTCATTGCAGATCATGATCCTCGTGCTGATGCTTTTGTCTTTTCCTTTAGAGGAGTTATTGAATTTTGCCCCTGAGGATTTAACTTTTGGCATTATTCTAAACTTATGGGGGTCAATATAAGAACAAGTTGGTTATGTCAAATTTACCAAAAACACTAGTTTGGCCTCATCTGGTATTTAGCACTTATCACACTGAGTATTAGACTTCAGGAAAGATATTAAGACATTATGGAGAGAGTGCAGTGAAAATTGAGTCATCCTGGTGATGAGGTTCTTCAGTCACATAAGAGACTTTAAGACTTTCTTTTGGAATAGAGAAGCTTGAAGGGAAATTTGAAGCATTCAAAATGAAGAACATTCTGGACACAGTAAATTGGGAGAAGCTTTTCCCATTAGCAGAAGGATAGAATTCAAGGAAGCAAATTTTTAGATGATTGGATAAAGAAACAGTGGAGACATTGGAGAAACTGCAGCAGGTCATTAAAACATGAAACGTACTGCCTGGTATTGTCCTGATTGCTTCCAACACATTCAAGAGAAAATTAGATTACCCCTGAGAATGCACAGGTTTCAGGAAAGAGGGGGAATGGCACTTGGTGAGGTGATGGCCTGATGGTGTAATTGCTGGATTGTTAACCCAGAGACCAAGATAATGTTCTGGGGATCTAGGTTCAAATCCCGCCTTGGCAGATGGTATAATTTGAATTCAGCAGAAATCTTGAATTACAAGTCTAACCATGAATCCATAGCCAATTGTCAAAAACCCACCTGGTTTACAAATGTCCTTTAGGGAAGGAAACTGCCATCCTTACCTAGTCTGGACTACACGTGACTCCAGATCCACAGCAATGTGGCTGACTCTTAGTTACCCTCTGGATGGGTGATAAATGCTGGCATAGCCAACAATTCTCTCATTCTGTGGGTGAATTTTAAAAGAAGTTGAATTTCTCATTGAGAGCTGGACAGTTGCAATGGCCCAAATGTGGCTCCTCCCTGTGCTGGAATGGTTCTATCATTTTTATGTCTAATGTTAACAGTATTGGTCTAAATTTTCTATCAACTTAATATTCTTAATGAATATCTTCTTTTTCTTGTAGACCTGAAAATGCAGTAAAGATGGATACTCAACCTAAGAATGTGGCAGTTGGCCCTAGTGGCTACACAGTGGTCATTTGCATTGACCAGGTAATTTTGTTTTAAACTATTACCTATTGTGACTTCACATCTGAAATAACACATTTTTAAAGATTCTTTTGTTTACAGAGTGATCAGATTTGCTTCAAGTGTTTATAATATATAGCATTTTATTGTGCTTAAGTGTGAACTTTTAGTTTTTCTCTAAGTATTACTGAAATGTGGGGCTTTTTTAATCCAAATACAAAATTTTAAAGTTAACAGTATAAAATAGAAGGTGGAATGTAGCAATGTTTTTGGCAATTGTACAATAAAATGTAAAACTTTGCCTTAGTCCTACCAGACCATAGGTCTGTGTTCTCATTAGAGAGAGGTAATTGGTGATTTTAACCTGACTCTCACCACACCTCAGGCGATTGGAGAGGTTGAGAAGGAGGACCCTTCATGATAACCTCGGCAACTGGGAATTGAACCAATGCTTACTCTGTATTGTAAACCAGCCATACAGACAGCGGAACTCTCTGCTGCACACTGCCACCACCGCTTTCTCCCACCCCAATCAAATGAAATGTACAATGTACCAAAGTCTCTTCTGTCTCTGGTTCAATGAAAAAAAACTTAATAAAAGCATGATTTTTACCACATTAAATTCAAACTGTTATTTTTATTGTTAATGCTCAAGCTGCAACCAAGAGCTTCTACAAGAAGGTTGCTAAATATACTCTTTTGTGTACAGATTGTACTGCTAAAGGACAAGAAGAAGGTTTTTATGATTGAGAACCTTGATTATGAACCAGAATGTGCAGCAATTCATCCTGGTGGAGTAACTGTGGCAGTAGGAGGAAAAGTAAGAAACGTTTTTTTTTTAAACTTTAAAAATATTTTTACAATATTCAGAAAATGTATTTATTTAGAATTGGAGTAACATGCAGATCAGTACAAACTCCTTCAGAATATATTAAGATAGGATCTAGGCTAACTTCTTCATAAGTAAGTATAAGGTGTCCAGATGCAATTCAATTGGTCAAACTACTCAACTTTAAGAAGGCATACACTCCCTTGTATACTACAGTTAAAGTGCAGACAAAAGAATTGGCTTAACTGTAACTTTATTGAAATGCTTATCAAAATAATATGTAATAAAAACAAATGTAATAAATTCAATAAAATAGGAACAAAAACAGAAATTGCTGGAAAAGCTCAACAGGTCTGGCAGCATTTGTGGGGGGGGGAAAAAATCAGTTAATGTTTCAGATCCGGTGACCCTTCCTCAGAACTAATGGTAGCTAGTAAAATGTTGGTTTATATGCAGAAGATTGGGGTTTTGGAGGACAGTGGTAAGGAGTAAACAATAAATTGGGATTTCAGTCCAACGAGAGAAGAACAGTTGGACAGACAAAGGAGTTGATAACAATCTGGCTAGGAGGGTGAATAGCTATTAATGGGGACAGTTAGTGGCTAACAGTAGGTAGTGTGTAATGGCAGACTGATAACAAGGCCTGGTGTGTGGGGTTGGGGGCTAGGGCATGGGAGAGTTTAGGCCCCGAAATAGATTGTTTCAAATGCAATTCTAGCAGCAGGAAGAGAACTCCGGCTTTTAGCCATAACACCGAAGAATAAGAGCTTCCACATCCAGTTTCAAGATCCCAGCAACTGCTGAAAGCTAAAACTCAAAGTCCTGGTTCTGTGTGGAAGCGTGACCCCACCGATTCAGGCTACTTCTGTTGTTCCAAAGGTTTTAAAAAAGAACCAAGAACCAAGCCCTCAAGTTGTTTTCTTTATTGGCTTTGAGCAGACTGCTCGTAACCTAGTCTCAAGTTTTCTTCATTTAAAAAAACTACCAGGACACAATACTACTCTTAAAAACCATAGTATCGTCACAGTATAAGTTCACTAAAGTTCTCATCTTTCTATGAAATTTAATATTGTTCTCTGCTTTTCAATTTTCAGGGATAATTAATGCTTTATTGAAATATTCAGCTTCTGGTTGTAAAATTAATTTAAATTTGCTGCCATTTGCATGATTGAGTTGATCTTTCAAAAATATCAGCAAAAATGAAGTGCATCAGTTATAGAAGTACATCATAACACAAAAGAATAGCTACAGGTTTGACATTTGGAAGGGGTTTCATTGCTGTCTGCCTTGTTACAAAACAAAAGCTGAATATCAAAGTTTCAGTTTTTCTCAATTTTAAACTTTGATTTGTGTTTACCTTAATCATTAGGATTCCAGTGTGCATCTATATTCGATTCAAGGTACTACACTGCAAAAACACTCTGTTCTGTCTCCAAGCCATTTGGGACCTGTGACTGCGTTGTCTTATTCACCTGATGGTGGAACCCTTGCTGTCTGTTCTGCAAATAAAGTCACAGCAGTGTTTACAGTTGCAGATAACTACAAGGTAATTTTATTTTCCTGTAATATTGTTAAATGAGACTCTTCTCATTTATGATGTCTGAACATAATTTTGCTTAATGTTTAGAAAACTAGCTAATATGGTTCAGAACTCCATCTAGTCTATGTGCATTAAACTAACCTAAAATTAATTTAACTATTTTTGTCTTCGCTCCAGAATGCTCTACTTGAACATCTGGTCTTTTTTTTTTTAAGACTGGTTGAGGATGAGCATATAAAACAGACTATTCCTAAAATCTTGATCTTGTTTGATCTCCAACTGAATTCTAAACATTCTGTCTAACTCCCAACAGAGACAGTAAGAACTGCTGATGCTAGAGTCTGAGACAACAGTGTGGAGCTAGAGGAACACAGCAGGCCAGGCAGCATCAGAGCAGTAGGAAAGTTGGCGTTTCGGGTCGGGACCCTTCAGAAATGGGGCTATATTTCTGAAGAAGTGTCTCAACCCGAAAGGTCAACTTTCCTACTCCTCTGCTGTCTGGTCTGGTGTGTTCCTCCAGTTCTAACTCCAAAACTGGAACATTACTCAGCTCTTTGCATAACTTAACAGCATACCACAGAAATTCTGTACAGTCGTTGGTGACTTGTTGATTTTTTCCATTCTTCTCATTCTGCAAAATATCCGATACTCGAAATCATTCATATGCAGTTCTCACTGTGTTCTATCTGCTCCATATTCTCAAAACAGCACACCTATATCTCTTCGCCGCACCCCCCCACAACCCATGTACCTGGTACATCAAATTCTATAAAGACAACATCTTATTTTTGTGTTTTTCATTGTGGCCTTAAATTAGAAAAGACTAAAAACAAAGATTGTGGAAGGGATTGCTGCACTTTGAAAAGGCGAGGTATTGAAACTCGTTCTAAGTTGAATTCACACTGATGTTTATTTCAAACAATAGAGTAGGCTCTTTTGTAGATGGTCCATCACCAGTGAGTGTATGCAAAGTGAAGTTTAGCTGGCAGTAAGTAGCTGATTTGGTGTGAACGACGGCAACCAGTTGTGAATGCCGGCTGTTTGGATTCCTGAGTAGCTGAACAGCTTATGCATGTGAGCGATAGTGAGATTCCCTCACCACCTGTTCCAGAAATCTAGTGTCTCTCTTTCTCCCAGTAAAATATCTAAAGCCTGAAGAAAGCCACCTTATTTTCTGCCATTAGTTGCTCTAAGCTGTTGTTTTTAGCCAAAAGTCGGAGACTTTACAACTTGTGAGCCAGTTGCTCTGTGCGTCCTGTGAAGATGAGAGCACCTGAAGCAAAAGATCAGAGACTTGAAGGACTTAAGGAAATGAACATACCATTGAATCCTGAGGACTGATGGCATTGAATTGTTACTGTAGTGTATTTTTTTTACTTCACCTATGCTGTTTGTCTATGTACGTGTGGTTTTTTTTAGAAGGGAGTCAGAGTTTAACTGGTAGTATTTTATATTGACAGTTCATAGTTGTTTACCTGTAGTTAGAAGCTATTTCTAATGAATACTAGTTTTTGTTCGGTATAGAAACTTGATCTGCGTTTTCTGTTGGCATGGATCTATTCGACAGATAAGTTGGGGACTTTGTGTAATTTGACATTTTTAGGATTAGTGGAACTTGATTTGCAGCTTACTACCTCAATGAGGTGTGATACCTCACTTTTTAAAATCCTTTTGTTTAGCCGTAACTCTTTCCACCTTCAGCCTTAAATCCACACTTGTTCGTCTTCTGACTCATCTTCCACATATACCTTCACCCTCTATTTCCTGCCAGAGATATTGGTTCCTTCATCCTTGCAGTTTAGAATTTCCACCTTTTATCTTTCCAGATTTTTAAAATCTTTCCAAAGGCAGTTATTTGATCGAAAGTTATTGTTTGTTTTTAATCTATATTTGGCTTTTTTTAGAAAAGTAAAGGTATTTCTAAAAATGAGCAAGGATGGAAACCAGGGGGATTTGTTTCTGCCATTCCTGTAACCTTTTCACCATGAGAAAAGATTTTAAGCAAATGCTAAAAAGAGTGGTGGGGGAGATAGTGAAGTTTGCCCGGGGCCCCATTCCTAGCAATCAATCTTGCTGGAATACGTGGTGTAGATTGGGCTCAGTTGATACCCGCTGGGTAGCCTTGAAGAAGAAATCACATGAGTAACCGAAGTGTGGGCAGGCAGCATTTGCACAACCATATTGAGTGTGATGACCACTTGCAGGACGAGGTTGAGGAATGAATGTGGAGCAAAAAAAAATTTTCTTTCCCAGATTTGATTTCCAATTTATGCTGAAAAAAATCTTGCAGGAATGTCTGATTACGGAGATCTTGAGTAATATATGCAGTGACACTGTTTTGCTGAGACGAATGCAAGTTAGATCTTTGAATTCTCAAATTCTTTTAAAAATGATGAGAATCCTTCCTGCAATGATGAGAATCAGGACAAAGGGACTTGGCCATTCCCGTATTGGGGTTGTGCTGTAGGTTGACTCATTGTACGCCCCCCAGTAGATAAATGGGATATAGGCCATTCGCCCTTCGAATCTGCTGCACAAGTCAATCCGAACATCTACTTCATGCCATTTTCTTGTGATATCTCCATTTCCCTACTATCTAGAAATCTATTGAAATATTTTTCTTTTGCTCCTTGTCATGTCATGTTAAAAATACTCCAGATTTGAGGAGACGGGGCTGTGGTGGAATGGGAGAAACTTTTAACAAAACCTATATTTGACTAGGAGGAAGACAGCTTCTATGGGCATCACGCTAAAGTTCTCTGCATAGCATGGTCTCCAGACAATCAACATTTTGCAACTGGTGGGATGGATGGATTAGTCTTCATCTGGACCCTAAAGGATCAAAATAAAATATTCAAAATACCAGGTATTTTATAATGTGCTTCAAAGTATGCCTTTTTAATGGTTGTGAACTGTTTTAAATTGAGTTTGCTAAGGTCTAATGAATTTTAGCATTTTAAGTGTTACTGCTTTTTGTACTTTTCTCACCTGTTGCCTCCAATAACCACACTAAAAGTATGTAACGTTGGCTGTATTCATAACATCAATCGATTTTTAGCTCCAACTTGATGCAATACTGTTTATTTCTGCATCTCTCACCAGCCATCATTCTGGCCTCCTGAGCAAATGCAGATTGATACTATAGGTGGTCTGAGTGAGGATCTGGGATGAGACTTCCAGAGCTTACCGTACAAGACATCAACTAAGCTACAACTAACCAGTCTTAAATGTGCTCAAATGATTGTATTATCCTGATGAGACAGGACCTTAGATTTACATGAAATACTTGAAATGGTTAACTATTGACTGCCTAAGCATTTGAGTTGAAGGCTGTCCTTTACTCTTTTTTTTTTTTTTAAAAATTTAAAGTTTTAAGTAAAATTAGGTAAGTGTATACAACATCTAATGGTTTAGAAGAAGTTCTTGCCTGACCAGTTGCTCAACTTTTCAAAACAAAAAAAAATCCTAAATGGACTTTGGAAAGCCCTTGGACACGGTGTATTTGGACTTAGCATTTGTCAACCTTTTTGTTTTCATTGTAACCAAGGCTGGAGATAAAGGCTAGTTCTGCTATTCCCACAAGTCACCACACCAAATAAAGCTTTCCCCAGTTATCAAGAGATAACTTAAATTAACTTTATCAAGTTTAAAATAAATAGATTAATTGACTTCAATAAACATAATTACTGGTTTATTATCAAAACAAAGTTGGTTAACTTATATTGGTGGTAATATGGAAGTATAATTGTTAATTCCTCTAAATAACGCAAAACACACACTTCAGGAAAAGAAAAGGGGGCTCACATTATTAAAAGTAAAAATTGGCCATTATGCGTATTCTTGCTGTGCCCTAGCACAAGTCAGTAACCTTGCAGTGTTGTCTGAAGTCTTGGCAGACACACCTTGCTTAGGAAGTCTCCACTGTTCAAACACATTCTTCTGTGGTCTACAATAGACCAAGTGGGTGTTACCAGTTACATTATTTCTGGGAAGGCTTGTTTTTTAAAAAAAAAAATCAACCGTGCCTTTACAACAACCAGTTTTAAAGGAACTGTTTCTAGAATTCGCACAAACTTTCTCTTTTCACAATCCTTCCATCTGTAAACTTCAAATATTAAACATGAAACATCTTTGTAAGCGTTCACATGAAAAGATGTTTGCTGCACAAAATAGTGGAGATTCTATATATATGACCATGAAACTACTGTTAGGAAAAACCCATCTAATTCACTAATGTCGGTTAGAGAACGAAACTATCATTCTTGCCTTGTCTGATTTTGGTTGGCACTTCACTGCCTGCTGGGCAATTAGGAATGGGCCTTACCAATGATAACCACATCCCATGAATGAATTTTCTAGCAACCATTCATGGTGTCTGAAGATTTGTAGTCTGATCACTTGTATTTGAGTTAATGATTTGGGTTTAGAAATGAAGCGAAAATAAATCTAATTTTGAAAGTTATGCTGAAAAGGGACCAGGACCTTCAAATGTAACTTTTCTGTTGAAGAGACAGAAGTTAAAACAGTCATTTTTCCTTGGTCACATTAGTGCCAGTCAAGTTGAATTAACCAAACTGGTACAAAAGATCACAGAATTTAAATGTGAATTTGCTCAAAACCTTTTGTTTGTGAGTACATTAAACTTCATGCTGCTTCACTTTTCTTGAATTGGATACTAAATGATTCAATACTGTTTTTATTCACTTACAGTAACTTTAAATCTGCTCATAAGCAGGGAAGGTGTTAAGGGTGCTGGGAGATGCATTAAAACTTAGAGGTCACCCTTCTAAGACAAAGATGTAGAGAAATTGTTGCCAAGGCTTAGGAGAACCTTAGATCTATGCCTCCAGTAGACTCATTGGATATTTTTAAGGTGAAAGTAGGTAGATTTTATTTTGGTTAGGCAAGGAGCCAAAGGTTATTGGTAGGTGGGAATTCAGAACGCAAACTGATCAGCCATGATCATATTAAATGGCAGAGTGGGCTTGAGGGACCATATGGTGGTCTTATGCGACTAATTATATACTTGTATGTAACTGGACACCCTTCATTAACAGTTTGCATTTTCTTGTTGATAAACTGATTTGCATACAATCAAACATTTTAGATAATAAAGAATGGTTGCATTGTCTGATTATTCCTTGATATTACAGTTGTGATGTTGGAGATTAATTTTTGCAGAAGTTTGAACTTCAGCTAAACAGCTTATTCATTCATGTACATTGAATAGACACTATTCGTTTTATCTGATCTGGTGCTGTGCTCTGACAGTTAATAGCATTATGCCAACCTGTACGTTTTGACCACTTGTCAGATGACCGGTGATCTTTTTTAAATCCAACTCCATCATGGAGTTGTGCCAGTGATATTACTGAACAAAATGGTTTACTATGTGCTTTTGTTGAAATTTGGTACCTACATTTTATGGCAAAACTTGCTATCCAAAATTTAATAATTTGAGAAAAGGACAGGTTGACATACAAGTACACACGCTTTCCAGATATTTTGCAATAAAATGTTAGTTTGCTAAATGCATGTGACCTGCTTCAGTTTTGAATTTTAGACTTGCTGTAGTTTGCAAGAGGAACATGTAGAAGATATTTTAAATGTTAAATTTTCAATATAAATAAAAGATAACATTGTTTTAATTTGAGATAACAAGGTGTAAGGAGCAGGAAAGCTGACGTTTTGGGACTGGACCCTTCTTCAGACCCAAAACGCCAGCCTTCCTGCTCCGCTGATGCTGCCTGGCCTGCTGTGTTCATCCAGCTCTACACCTTGTTATCTCAGATTCTCCAGCATCGGCAGTTCCTACTATCTCATTGTTTAAATTTTTGATTAAATTGTTCAGAACACAGTTGCTGTAGCAATGTGCCTTCATTATTGTTTTGATTAAAGTGAAAGTTGACAATGCAGTTTTAAATTCACACATTTGAAGTAGGACTAGAAATTTCTGAATGGTAATGAGGACTATGGTGGAGAATTGATTTTTTTTTTTCCTACATGATTCTTGAATATTTTGTGAATTTATACGTAAACATTTTTTTTCCTTTTAGATACTCATCGGTTGTATCACATAAGCGGTGTCGCTTGGTTGGATGAACATACTCTGGTGACAACATCCCATGATGCTTGTGTGAAGCAATGGACCATCACTTACAACTGAATGAGAAATGCTGTTTTTTGGGGAAGGCATGTAGGATTTCAGGGACTAGGGTGCTGCTGTAGAAAATTTAGCATTGAGCAGAAAATTTCTTTATTGCCCATTGAGCCCCATATCACAATCCTAGTTCACCTCAATGGTTCATATCGAAGATACTGTGTTTGGAAAGCTTTAGCAGAAAATAAATTGCACGTGAAAAGCACTTGTTAACCTAATCTCTGGAGCTTTACCCTCGTATGTTCAACATTCCAGAGGCAACAGCCTTATTTCTATTCATATAAAGCCCCATATGCAGTTTTTTTTTCTTTAAGTCCAGATCTATGAAGTTGAGTTGAGTTGAATCAAGACACACTCAGCTACACCTAGAGAATATTTCTGTACAGTGACAAAAAATCTTAAAATTGTGATCTTAATTGATGTAAGTGCAGCTACTGTATATTGTACATGTAATTTCTTTGCTTTAGAAATCTGTACTGCACAATTGCCTCCATTTTTTTTCTCCAGATGATCAGAAAAATACCTAATAAATTTTTAATGCTATAAACATTCAGCTATGCGTAGTTAATTTGTAAGCGTAGAATGCAATTTTTATTCTATTATGTTCAATTGACATTTAGTGAACCAAGTGAGTGCGAGATGAGACTGTTCAGGTCATGGATCAATTTTGTTTTCCCCTGGAGGGCTGCTTGTGAGATTTTTTTCTTGAAGGCTACTTTTGATTTCTTGCTGGCTTTATTAGATGGTGCATCGTATTGTAACATTGCCTTCCAGCATTTATGTTGAAATTTTTTTTCAGGTTTTCTCCTTTGGAAAGAGAGCACAATTGCCAAACGTTGTATACACAAAAATATATTAAATCTTCTAACTTGAAATCCATAAATGAGTTGTTTTTTGCTAATTTATTCTAAATAAATCTGTCAGCACATGGATACATGTGGTCCTCTGCCTTTCTCCTTCCCACTCAGCGGGTGTGGAATCCACTGTCACAACATTCCAACCTCCCCCACTACCCAACCTTGGAACCTTAGACCCAACAAGAGAACATTAAGTGGTATGTCAAACGATCAGGATTCAGTTGTACTTGTACCTGTTGGATATTAATTTGTCCATTAAGTATAATTTTAAATTGAGAGCAAAGTATTATTTTAAAGAAGTTCAGATTTAAGATCATATTTAAAGCTGCAGCACAAAAGGGCCATGAAAGCAGAGTTGTTGCTGTATAATGGATGGAGCTAAATATACTGAAAACAACATGCTGGAGATCACAGCAGATGATGTCATCTAGACTCAATGTTAGCTTGTTTTCTCTCCATGGATGTTGCCTGACCCACTGCAGTCTCCAGCATTTTTTGTTTTCAGTACAGATTCCAGCATCTGCAGTAATTTTGCACCTGCATGTATCTAAATATAGTTTGATTATAGCAAAGTCTTGGGTATTCAATACACATTCTCTCTTTTTCAAAGTAAGAGACAAACTGAATAGTGCAATCTCTTCTTTCAGGGCTTGAGAACAAAATCAAAGTAGCATTGGATCAAAAGATGGCAGGAAAGCCAGCAGCAGCATAAGTTGATTTCCCCTAATACTAACCTGCTTGGCTAAAACACCAGTTCAATTTACACCAACTCTCATTCTTCCACAGCTGAAACCCCATGCTTAGCACACACTCTGGCTTCTATCCAGATAAAGCTCGGGGCCCATTCCTAATAGACACTCGCCTTGCTCAAGCATGATGTGTTAATGCTCCCCAAGAGCCAGCTCCGTCCTTGTTTAAACCATGCTGCATGTTGCAGCATTAACTAACATTTCTCTCGTCAACCGTTCCCTTCCTCCTGCCCCTGATGTTCTTCTAATCATAGATTGTGTCTCTTCAACAGCAAGAGCAGGGCAAAAGGAACATATGATTACAAGAGCAGAAGAGACAATCAAGCTCCTCTCTTGTACAGAGGTGTCAGTATTTACTAATTGGGCACTCCTGTCATTGACTTTTCCCCAAGTGTTTTGGGGATTTGGAGACAAATTTATCTGCTGCCTCGGTTTTTGTTTGAGTGTTGATACAGGTTTTGAAAGAAAGTTCCAAAAATTGTTGTGTGGGACAAAAAGTTCAGTTCATTTTGACATCTGGCAACATAAAATTACTAATACTCTCAATTGTAAATAAGTGGCAATGCAAAGATTAAAGATGAAACTGGTGGCTTTTTAAACTTGTCTCTGAAA
This sequence comes from Ginglymostoma cirratum, assembly GCA_024137785.1. Taxonomy (NCBI): domain Eukaryota; kingdom Metazoa; phylum Chordata; class Chondrichthyes; order Orectolobiformes; family Ginglymostomatidae; genus Ginglymostoma; species Ginglymostoma cirratum. Next base: position 2,583,353 of record JAHRHZ010000049.1, on the reverse strand, counting down.
AATTGGCATTGAGGGCATCCTTTTTGGACATTAAAGTACAAATAGTTCATCAAAACACTTACTGCAATTCATCAGTTTATATGTGTAAATATGCAACAGTCGGTAAGCACTAGAATTAATTGCTTAAATCTTCTGTTAAAACAAACTGGTTATTGCTGAGGGGAGAAAATGGTGGGCATATCGTGAGCGTTTGAGACAAATGTGAGCTTAACAGTGGTTAGTGCCAACTGAACATTGGCACTGACTTATAAGCATGGTAGCAAAACTTTGTTAATGTTTCCTCTCATCAGATCTCATGGCCTGACATCATTACATATATCCTTAAGCAGATACTCAGTTATTACTAGAACTATAGTTATTGGATGTCTCTCAGAAAGATGACTGCCTTCAATGAAAGTGAAGATAGTAGATAAGGATAATTCAGAATCTATGGAACATTATGGAGCATAGCACATTTGTTACCATGTGAATTGTTTCTTGCATATTATCATCTCAGGACAAGGTGCGTTCTCTTAATTGCTCTCAACAAAGAAAATTATAGCCTGTACTGGCATGCTGCCCATCATAACTAAAACCCCTCTTACCCTCCAGGGGACTGTATCCCTCTATTCCATACTAGTCATATATTTGTCAAGACACCCTTTAAAAGTCACTATCGTATCTGCTTCTGCTACTTCCCCAGCAGAGAGTTCCAGGCACCTACCACCCTCATACATCACCTTTAAACCTTGCCCCTCGCGCCTTAAAGAGATTATAGCTGCTGGTCTTAGACTGTCCCACAAGGGGAAAGAATCTTTCCACATCTACCCTGTCAAGTCCCCTAAGCATCCATACTTTTCAATATGGTCACCTCTCATTTGCTAAACTCCACTGAGTACAACCTCATAAGATAGCTTTTCCCCAGTGTGGGATCAACTGAGTGAACCTTCTCTGGATTACCTCTGGGTGCCAGTTTGTATTTCTTTAGACAAGAGGGCTAAAACCTCACAGTATTCCAGTTGTCTGACGAGTGCCTTGTATATTTTGCCATACACAGAATTCTATAAAAGTTAGTGATCATTAGGAGGCAGAGGAAATACTACAAGAAAATCCTGAAAGCCTTCCTAAATGAATGGTACATCCCCCCCCCCCAATCAAGGGCATATTGCTTGACCTAGAATGTGCAAACTAAATAAGCATCTGTGAGCGTGCAAAACATCTTGAGCAGCACCAAGTGGAGTATGTAGAGATATAGTGCAAGCAGCAGAAAGAGTGCACAGAATTCAGAGCATCCCACCAAACTGCTTCATACCATGTGGCCCGACTCGAGGCAGAATTTGTGACTCCAGGATTAGATTTTTTTTAACCACAACAGAACACCACCAATGCCCCTCCCCTGCATGGAAGCAAATCATCCTTGACCCTGAGGAACGATGATGGAAGAAGGAGCCTACTAGCAAGACCTCCCTACTTTTATACTTCATTCCCTTTGAAATAAAGGCTATCTTCCATTTATCTTCCCTAATACTAATTAAACTTGGATGTGAGCTTTTTGTGTTTCTTGCATGAGGCCTCCCAAATCCCCTTGTGCTGTAGCTTCCTGCAGTCTTTCTCTATTTAAATAATATTCAGCTTTCATTCTTCCTGCCGATGTGCATAAATGAACATAGATCTGGCATATGTGCATCCTATATCCCAGCAGTTCTGTATTTCCCTGACTAATTTCCAAGCCATGTCAATTATATGTCCTTTCATTTTCACTAAGAACTCCACATTTGAAGGATTGGCTGCATAATTTTGACTGAAGGCAGAACATAACTTTCACATGTAACAGCTCTGAGCTTTGCATGAATTACCTGCATCTCTGAATACAATGGAAAGGATTGTTTTGTGCCAAAATATCTGTGATCCAAACAATACATGCTGGTTAGATGAAACAATGTAAAGTGCACTAAGTAGACATATCGGTCAAACCTGGAGACTACTGATCATCTTGAAACTTTGTGAAAATGAACCTTCATCAATCTTTAATTAGGAGGTAAATAATATTACCCAAGCAATCTTATGGAGAGTATTGTGTCATATTCCAACCTGTTAAGCTCCCAGGTGAGGCAAGATGTACTGACTCACCTTCTTTATTCACTCAGCACATCAGTTGTTTGCAACAAGGTTTTCTTGTGGATTAGTCAGATGGATTACAAATAATAAGACCAAAAGGAAAAAAGTTATAAAAAAAAACTGACACACAAATCAATTGAATTACACAGAATGTGACCAACATTTTGTATTGAAATAGCATCAAACCTTCAAAATAATACAGTTAGAAGTCAGCTGGCATAATGTAGCCACAGGTAAGTGTCAATTTCAGAAGTAATTAAATGTATGTGATTTGGCAACTATTCATTTTGGAGAATGAACTAAAGGGACCAAAGGAACTGTTGGAATTGCTGCCTAAGATTGTAGAGAACGATGAGTTCATATAATGACCGTAACATTTATTGACCATTAGCTATGAAATAGGAAGATAGGAGCACATCTGGGTGAAAAACCCCTTACGTTTGCAGTTAAATTGTGTGCGGTTAAAAGTGAGAAATGTAAACAATTAGAATTAGAATTAGAAAAGTAGAAATTGGTCAGAGGAAAATAAGACACAGTTATACAAAAAAGACAAAGAAATTAAGACATGGAAAGAGAATAAGTGAAAACATGCTGATGTTATTTTGGTGTTTGAGGGTTTTTGAGTTCAACTATTTGTATTAGAACATATTACAAGAGGATTTATTTTAAGAGAAAATGGGGCATTAAAGTCAATTCAAGGGTGTACAGGAGGCTATGTTCTAACGAGCAAATTTGGTTGAGCACAAATCATTTTGGCTTTTTAAATTCCATGGAAAATGAAATTGACAAATGATGGTTCCTTTGAAGTTCTGTGGAAACTAGACAAGAACTTGGTTCAGTTTGAATAGAGATTAATAAACTATAGTGGGATATTTTAGAAGAAGATAGAATAAGAATAAGTGTCATTTTAAAGACTTTGGAGATTGTGATAAGCAAGAACTATGGCTGTTTGTTGTGGTTGTCAGTAATTGTCAGATCTAATTCACTCTATCATGTGATTTATACATCTCAGGAAAAGAAGCAATTAAACTTTGAAACAGAATCTTAAGCCTGGGAGTTGGAACAAACCAGGGAAGGCAATGACCCAATAGAAGAACCTTGTTAAATTGCTATCATGGTTGTGGTACATAGAACATAGAACATTACAGCGCAGTACAGGCGCTTCGGCCCTCGATGTTGTGCTGACCTGTGAAACCAATCTGAAGCCCATCTAACCTACACTATTCCCTAAGTTCATCAAAAGTTAATTAAGACAGATCAGAAAAGGATAATATCTATGGCATGCCAATATATAAAAATCTTCCTGGATCTAAGTGTTCAGGCCATTGGCATCTATTTATGTAATGTTAAAATTGAAATCACACATGTATTGTGTAAAAAACACATTAATGCCATCAATGTGAACAAAGAATGCAAGGACAACAGTGGTCTTTTCCAAATGGACTGTAGGAATTGTTTGAAATTTTTTGATTATTCATTCAGGGGATGCGCTGTCTCTGGCTCATCCAGAATGTATTGCCGTCCATAGTTGCCTTTTAGAAGGTAATGATGAGCTGCCTTCTTGAACTGCTGCAGTCCATTTGTGCAGGTAGACTGCAGTGTCATCACTGCCCCTTCATATTCAATGGTGTTAACATTGATGAATACCAAAGTATTGACATCCTGGAGATTACTATTGATCGGAAACTGGACTCAACATATAAATACAGTGGCTACAAGAGCCGGTCGGAGGTGGGACATACTGCAATAAGTAACTCAGCTTCTGATACTCCAAAGCCTGACAACCATCTACAATGCACTGGTGATGGAATATTTCACACTTGCCTGGATGAGTACAGCTCCAACAATGCTCAAGAAGCTTGACATCATTCAGGTGAAAGCCTCCTGCTGATAGGCACCACACCTAAAAACATCCACTCCCTCCACCACCTACACTTAGTTGCAGCTGTGTGCACTACCTCCAAGATGAAAGACAAAAACTCACCAAAGATCCTTATATATAACACCTTCCAAACCAAAACTAAAATGACAAGGGTGCCAGATATATAGGCTGATTACCATCTGCAAGTTGGCATCAGAGTCAAGTATTGCCCTGAGTTGCAAATATATCACTATTTGTTCAGGGTCACTGGGTCAACATTCTGGAATTGCCTCCCAAAGAGAATTGTCGGTAAACCTACAGGACATGGACTGCAGTGATTGAAGAAAGCAGCACATCGTCAACATCTCGATGGCAACTCAGGACTGGGAATAAAATCAGGTTTATCCTCTATGAGTGAGACAGACATAGCATTCATTGAAATAGAAGGAAGAACAATTGCCAAGTTGAGAATACAATATCAACAGACCTGAATTGAAATGAGACAGAAGTGAGCTGCAGAGAAAAAAATGCTCAGGAGCACTGATTTCGCAAATATGTGATCTTAACTATGAACAATGCTTCATTTTGCTGTGTTTACCTCAGTCAGATAGACTCAGGTGCTGGTGACTTTTAAAACATTTCTCCTTGACATGAAGCCTGCCTGTTATATCTTGCCATTCTGCATTACAGACAACTGTAACCTAAACATTAGCATTTGTGGTCTCCTTGCTTTGCTAAGTGCTACACTATTTGGGTCATAGGTATCTGGCTTTTTGCTTGCCATCTGTGAGTTGACTGGAACACTTGGCATCTGATCCGTAAATGTTGGTTAACAGATATGAGTTCACATTTCCCCGTCATGTTATCTTTATCTCCGATAGGACTGAATCTTCAGAAGAGTATCTTTCTTTCAAGCTCTTCATTCTAACACACTGCACATGGATCAATTTGAAGACGCTACAACACGAGGGCCAACAGCCCATTGCCATCCACATCCTGTCAGTGCTACTTGTTGTGGTGACGTTTAGCTGCAAATGCCAAGATGTGCTTGACGTGACCAGGTAAAAGACCTGAGCTGGGGTTCTTTTTGCTTTTGCAAATAGACGCTGCAGCTCTCCCAATTTTGCTTTCACATTATGAGATGCAGTAAATCCTAAGAACTTACACAGAAGCAAGAAGAGCCTGACGCTATGCTTGGTTTGGTCTCTATCCATTCAATTCTAAAGCCTTATTCTCCACCTTTCCAGACTCAACAATACTCAACCATAATTTTTCTGCAGATTCTGTAAAATCACAAACATTTGAGATTGATATTACCTGGCTTATCCGATCGATGCCATGCCCTGTCTGATTCACAATAGTGCCTGCTCACGTTGTTTGCATTTTGCCTTGCAGGTCTCCTTTTCTGTCACTGAAGCCCTTGGCTTTATAACTGACACATTGCAAACACTCTTTCCTTCAAGGTATACTTTATTACAGCCTTCAAACTGTGCAGTCTAAAGACACCAAGACACGAGAGCCAACAGCTCCTCAGCATCAAACTCATGTAAGTTCAATTGTTTAGGTGACTTTTGGCTATCTTTGCAAAAACGTACCTTGACAGCAACTAGCTGTCATTTCAAACAGGTTACTTGAACTTATTCCCATGCATTTACAATCCAGTCCCACAGCTCAGGATATTTAGCTCAGGATGTTTTGTGACTTTACGTCTTATGAAAATGCTCCAAGAAGTAAAAAGAGTGTTGACTTGATCATTATTTCTGTTCAACATCCTTGCAGGCAACGCTCAGGAGATGTCTTTCACCCGACCATGAAGTGACATTTGTTCCAGATGACAGCACATTTCTTTCAGATTTTCCTTGTTAGGTTTAAAGTTATCACATCCAAGGTTTCCCTTTGTGTCCTTTATGCGTTTCCCAATATTACTTACGCATCAAATTCAACAGGAAGGTTCCATATGACAAGCCACATCACAACGTCAACTGGAAAGTGATTCAATAAGCTTTCCAAATGCAAGAAATCTGACTGGACTTTGCCTGATGTATTCCTTGATGCGCTCATTTCACAACATCCAGACACTTGTTACCCAATATTTTAAGTATTCCTCACATTTTTGAATATCTCTTTTAGGATACATATCCTCATGTCTTCATGTTGATGTATTTCAAATGCAAGCAAAAGCCACAATGCTTCAATCGCTCTTTCCCAGGAACAGTTTGAGCTATAAAGTAAAAACAGGCTATTTGAGTATGAATATCAATTTAGTTCATTCTGCACTAATGAGACAGACTTGGCATCCAATGATACCACAGAGGAGCAGGAATAAATCTCATCGTTGTCACCTTTTGAAAAGCAAGTGACAATGTGTGAATTGCCATATTCTAATGTTGAGACATGAGAAATATAGAGTCCAGCACTACATACACAAAATAACCAACAAACCTGAAATGAACTGGAGACTGGAGTGAGCTGAAAAGCAGGAAATTCAGAAGAGGTCTGACTTTGCAAGTATGTGATCTTAACTTTGAGCAATGCTCGATTGTGTTGTGTCGATGCTGACCAATTTTGAAACACTTCTCCTTGACATGAAGCCTGCCTGTCTTATCTTGTCATTCTGCATTACAGACAACTGTGACCTAAACAGTAGCATTTGTGTTCTCCTTGCTTTGCTAAGTGCTACACTGTTTGGGTCATAGGGAGCTGATTTTTCGCTTATTGTCTTTTGAGTAGTCTGGAACATTTTGCATTAGATCCATAAACTTTAGGTCATACAAATGAGCTCTTGTTTCTCCCTCGTGTTATATCTCTCTCTTCCAAATGTTTGAATCTGTAGAAGTGATTCCTTCTTTCAAGCTCTTTATTGTAACACCCTGCAAATTCAGCAATCCAAAGACACCACAACTCATAACACGACATATATTCCCCTGCTTTTGCAATGCAGTCCTACAGCGGGATAAATATCCTCAGGATATTTAGCTCTGAATGTCTGTGTAATGTCACGTCCTATGAAAAGAATACAGAGTTCATCACCATTTTTGCTTCAATATTCTACCAGGCAACGCTCAGGAGATGATTTCTCCACATTGTTATTTGAGGTTTTTTGCAGTTGAGAATGAATTTTTTTCAGATTTTCTTTTTCAGTTTTAAAGTCATCACATCTAGGGTTACAGAGATAACAAGGTGTGGAGCTGGATGAACACAGCAGGCCAAGCAGCATCGTAGGAGCAGGAAGGCTTGACGTTTCGGGCCTAGACCCTTCATCAGAAAAAGATTTCTGCATTCTCTCCAGTACCTCAACTTTGTCTCTGCTTGTTTCCAATGAAGTCTCTAGATTTTTTTTTCAGTGCTTTCCTAAATGAACATTCTCTGGTTGG
>JAHRHZ010000049.1:2546560-2571021 GCA_024137785.1 Ginglymostoma cirratum | reverse complement strand
CTGTCATTAAGTGAAATCTTTTGCAGATGAGAATAATTCTTTTTCGGTTTTCCACTCTCAGATTTTAAGTAATCAAATCTAATGTTACTATTTGGATTCTTTTCACTATGCCCAAGATTTCTTTTCCTTCAACTTGAATAGGATGTTCTCCAATGATACATTACAATGCAAAGTCAACTGAAAATGATCAATAAAACTTCCAACAAACCAGAAATCCAACTGGACTTTGCCCAATGTCTTACTTGTTGTACTAACATCACAGAATCCAACCACTGATTCTCTGGAATGTTAACTATGCCTCACATATTTTAATATTTCCCCAGTGACAAATGTCTCCTTGTCTTCATGTTGATGTCTTTCAGATACTATTTAAAGGGACATTGATTCAATCTCTCTTTTCCAAAGCAGTTTGCACCACCAAGTACTAACAGACCACTTTATTCGGAGAGTCATAGATCATAGAGTTATCCATCATGGAAACAGTCCCTTTGGTCCCACCAGTCCATACCAAACATAACCCCAAACTAAACTAGTCCCACGTGTCTGCTCCTAGCCCATATCCCTCCAAACACTTCCTTTTCATGTACTTATCCAAATGTCTTTTAAATGTAGTCATTGTGCCCATATCCACCACTTCCTCAGGAAGCTCATTACACATGTGAACCACCCTCAACATCAAAAATTTGGCCTTGGGGCCTTTTTTTTAAGTCTCTCTCCTCTCACCTTAAAAATTGGTTGGCCACTCTTGAAGCAGTCTCGTTGCCATTTATGGCAGACAGTTCACTGCATGATTGACATCTGATCCCAAACAAAAACAGAAGTTGCTGGAAAAGCTCAGCAGGTCTGGCAGCATCTGTGAAGGAGAAAACAGAGTTAACATTTCGGTCTGGTGACCCTTCCTCAGAACATTGTCACATCTGATTCACTGTGTCCATTTTAAACAAAATTTCAGCTATTCCAGAGTTACCGTGACAGTTCAGCCCATTACTACTGAGTTACAATGCTAGATGTAAACAAATTTACACATTCCTTCAGTCGAACACAAATATTTCAAAAGCCTGCGATCCATCTAATCATTAAATCGACACAAAGTTTCATATGTTTTCTCCTTCTCATCTCATTCTAATTTCAATTTGGCTAATCTAGCAAATTATAGGTTATTATATGCTGTGGTAAGTATTTAATCACACTCCCGACTTACGTATTGTAGGTGGTGAGCATGCTTTGAGGAGACATCACAGAAGTCAATCATCACAGAGTTAGCCAGGACAGAATTTCTCGCCTCTGACATGCCCTTGTAGCCACAGTATTTATATAGCTATGCAGCTTAAATTCTGATCATCAGTGATGGAATTCAATGATGATAATGCAAGTTAACGTCAAGCGACAATGGTTAGATTCTATCCTGTTACACTTGGTCTTTGCCAGAATGTACTTGGGATTGGAATTGGAATCTAAATGTAATTAGAATTACATTTCAAAGAAGTACATGAGTACAGTGAAACGTGTACAATGTTGCAGTTCCTGGCACAATCTCAGGTACAAAGGAACCTTGGTACAAAATCGAAAAATAAAGCACCAAAGTTAAAAGTTAAACATTATTGTCCCTCTTAGTAATAAGTAGAAAAATAAAGAAATAGAGTTCAACAATTTTTTCTTAAGTGCTTAGCCATGCCGGGATTGGACTCCCTACAAAGGCTCGATCTCCTCCGCTTTGGCCCACTGTCTAGGAGACCTTGCACTGCCTGCTCTCACCGCCACTGCCGCAGATGCTGGCGGCCCACTCTCGCTGCCATGTTGGGCTGACTGTCCTCCACGCTGCATAAACGTGCTCTCCACAAAAGGTAAGTCAATTGAAATAAGAAAAGAAGACAGTGAAGGAGGAAAAATGTAAAAGCAAGCGGAACTGACGATCTCCGGGCAGGAGCCTTCATGCTGTGCTGCTACTGCACCACCATCTTGGACCACCTTATTTCTTTACCACTATGTTTGTTCACTCTCAAACATCAGCAATGTGATGGAAAGAATCATTGTCAGCGTTATCAAACAGCACTGGCAAAGGAATAACCTGCTTATTGACACTTAGGTTGAGTTCCAGGAGAAGGGGATGGGGGGGAAGAGTCCTTGTGTACACTTAAGGCTGAGATGCGTAGATTATTGACAAGTTGGGGAATCAAGGGTTGTGGAAAAAAGGCAAGAAAGTGAATGTGAGGAACGTTGGATCAGCCATAGAGTTGTACAGCATGGAAACAGATGCTTCGGTCCAACTTGTCCCAGCAAAGCAGACACCTCAGTCTGGCCTAGTCCCAGCATTTGGCCCATATCCCTTTAAACCATTCCTTTTCACATACACATCCAGATGCCTTTTAAATGTTATAATTGTACGGCTTCTGTCACTTCCTCTGGCAGCTCCTTCCATATACGCACCATCCTCTGCATGAAACAGTTACCCCTCAGGTCCTTTTTAAATCTATCCCCTCACACTTCAAACCAATGCTCTTTAGTTTTGGACTTCACACCCTAGGTAAAAGACTTGGGCTCTTCACCCTATCCAGGCCTGTCATGATTTAGTAAAACTGTATAATATCACCCCTCAGTTTCCAACACTCCAAGGAAAAAAACCCAAGCCTATTCAGCCTCAACTTATGACTTAAACCCTCCAGTCCCGGCAACACCCTTGTAAACCTTTCTGCACTCTCTCAAGTTTAACAGCATCCTACGTACAGAAGGGTGACCAGAACTTAATGCAGTATTCTAAAAATAGCCCCACCAATGTCCTGTACAGCTGCAACATGACATTCCAACTTATATACTCAATGTTCTGATTAATGAAGGCAAGTGTGACAAACATTTCCTTCACCACCCTGACTTCCTGCAGCTCCACTTTCAAGGAATTATGTACCGGCACCAAAACTCCCCAAGGCCCTACTATTCAGTGTATAAGTCCCACCCTGTTTTGCCTTACTAAAATGCAACACCTCACATTTATCTAAATTAAACTCCATCCACCATTCCTTAGCTCATGGACACTACTGATCAAAGACCCATTATACTCTGAGATAATCTTCTTCACTATCCACCACATCACTTATTTTGGTGTCATTTGCAAATGTCCCTACCATGTCTCCTATCTTCATATTCAAATAATTTATATAAATAACGAAAAGCAGTGAACCCATCATTGATGCTTATGGCACACTGCTGGCGCAGGCCCCCAGTCCAAAAAGCAACCCTCTACTACGATCTACTGTCTCTTACCTTCGAGCCAATTTTGTATCCAGTTGGCTAGCTCCCCCTGGGTTCCCATGTGATCTAACCTTACCAGTCTACCGTGGAGAACCTTGTGGAAAACTTTGCTGAAGTTCATTTGGACAACGTCTACTGTTCCGCCTTCATCAATCTTCTTTGTCACCTCTTCAAAAAACTCAGTCAAGTTAGTGAGACACGATTTCCCATGCCATGTTGACTATCCCTCATCAGTCCTGGCCTTTCCAAAGGCCATAATCCTAAAGAATATTGGAGCAGGCTCGAAAACTGAACAGTCCACTCTGGTCCTATTTCTTATGATCTTGTAGTCTTACCAATGCTGTCAGAGACAGGTGTATCTGCAGCAGACAGGCTGGTGAGGATGAAGCACCATTGTTTCTTTTTTCCCTTTAGATAGCTCTCTCACCACCTCTTGCTGATACAGTACAGCAGCTATGTCCTTCAGGACTCAATAAGCTCAGTGAGGGATGGTGCTACAGAGTCACTGAAGCCCCCCATCCAGAGTACATTCTGTGCCCTTGTTATCATCAATGTTTCCTCCAAGTGATGCTCAATTTGGAGGAGTACTGATTTATCAGCCAAGAGTAAGGAGGGTGGGGGGAAGGCAGATTTGTTTGCTTGTGTTTGACCTGATACCATGAGTCTTCATGGGGTCTGGAGTCATTTGTAACCCCTGCACCTCACTGAATACTACTGTTGCAACATGTCTGGTAGGTCTGTACAGCTGGTGGGGCAGGATCTATACATGGATCTCGCTAGTAGTGTCTGAGAGACTGTTTGATTCCTTGAACATGCCCGAAATAGGCTGTTGCTGGAATGGTCTGAGAATCTGCCCTTCCAATTTTTCCACAAGCAGCCAGGATTTCAGTAATGCAGACATGGCAAGGTGCAATGTTTGCAATTGCCAGTGCCTAGGCTAATACAAGGTTGGCTGTCCAGTTTCATTCTTTTGTTTTCTATTCAACTGATTGCTTTGTTATGCCATTTCAGAAGGCATTCATGAGGGCATTGTTGTGGGTCTGGAGATACATGAGAGCCAAACCAAGTAAAAATGGCAGATTGGCCTCCCCTGAAGGGCATTAGTGAACCAGGTGGGTTTTTAAAACAATGGTTATACAGTCGTCATTAAGCTAGCAACCTTCCAGTAAGTTTTTGGCGAGGCCTGGTTTTCTGGACATTCAATAGTCCGTAGAGAACGTCCCAGTCCTTTCCACAATGACATTTCCTGCTCCCAAAATTCCCCACCCACTATCAACTCGCAGTCAAACCCTCAGTCAACACAGTAGTCTCCCAATCACTTCACCGTCTTCCAGGACTCTTGGCCATTGATGCTTCCTTACTCAGAAATGTCTACTGCTGGAGGTAACACGGCAGCAATTGGTGAACCACCAGCTTTCTGATTGACTTTGGAGGACAGCATGGAGCATTGTCCTTAATAGGGACAGTAGCCCCAGCTACACTGAACTGGAATATATCTCCACAGTTACCACCAGCCAATGGAGGCTTACTACTCACTTCCCGCCCCCAATGAATGGCTTTTCATTCACAAGTTTCAGTCCTATGACTCTACTATCCCACAACCACTTACATTAATCAGTTCCAAATTTCTGCCACCCCCTGTGGGTAAAAGTCTTTGTTTAACTTCTCCGCTGAAAAATCTGTCTCTATTTCTAAGATTACACCCTGCAATGTTGGACTCCTTGCCCAATGGAAATATATTAGCTCATATATATAGTCAGCATGAATATGTGAGGGGTAGATCATGCCTCACAAACCTTATTGAATTCTTTGAAGAGGTGACCAAACACTTGGATGAAGGTGGAGCACTGGATGTGGTATACATAGATTTAAGTAAGGCGTTTGATAAGGTTCCCCATGGTAGGCTTATGCAGAAGGTAAGGAAGCATGGGATAAGGGGAAATGTGCCAGATTGGATTCAGAATTGGCTGACGCTTAGAAGACAAAGGGTGGTAGTGGACGGAAAATATTCAATGTGGTGCTCAGTTACGAGTGGTGTACCACAAGGATCTGGTCTGGGTCCTCTTCTATTTGTGACTTTTGTAAATGATTTGGATGAAGGAGTGGAAGGATGCATTAGTAAGTTCGTGGACTATACGAAGGTGGGTCGAGTTGTGGATAGTGCGGACGGCTGTTCTCGGTTACAAACGGCCATTGATAAGGATGCAGAGCTGGGCTGAGAATTTATTATAGACTCCCTACAGTGTGGAAACAGGCCCTTCGGCCCAACAAGTCCACACCAACCCTCAGAGCATCCCACCCAGACCCATCCTCTTGTAACCGAGATGGAGTTTAACCCTGAAAAGTGTGAGGTGATTCATTTTGGAAGGACAAACTTGAAAGCAGAATACATGGTTAACGGAAAGATTCTTGGAAGTGTGGAGGAGCAGAGGGATCTTGGGGTTCATGTCCACAGTTCCCTGAAAGCTGCCACCCAAGTGGATAGAGTTCTTAAAAAGGCGTATGGTGTGCTAGCTTTCATTAATAGAGGGATTGAGTTCAAGAGCCGTGAAGTTATGCTCCAGCTATACAAAACCCTGGTTCGGCCACATCTGGAGTATTGTGTCCAGTTCTGGTCACCTCATTACAGGAAAGATGTGAAAGCGTTGGAAAAGGTGCCGAGGAGATTTACCAGGATGTTGCTTGGAATGGAGGGATGGTCTTACGAGGAAAGGTTGAGAAAGCTAGGGCTTTTCTCTTTAGAACGTTGAAGGATGAGAGGTGCCGTGATAGAGGTGTACAAAATGATCAGAGGTATAGATAGAGTGGATAGCCAGAGACTTTTTCCTAGGGTGGAGGTAGCTATTATGAGGGGACATAGTTTTAAAGTGAGTGGAGGTAGATATAGGGGAGACGTCAGAGGTAGGTTCTTTACTCAGAGAGTGGTCGGGATGTGGAATGCATTGCCGGAAAGGGTAGTGGAGTCAGCCTTATCAGGGACGTTTAAGCGTCTATTAGATGGGCATATGGATGATCATATAAGGTAGGGGTGGAGGTTAGTTAGACCTTAGGATTAAGGTAAAAGTTTGGCACAACATTGTGGGCTGAAGGGCCTGTACTGTTCTATATTCTATGTTCTATCTCTTTAAAGCTTTGAAACTTGGATCAAATCACTTTTCTAGAAATTCGAAGGAATGCAATCTTATTTCAGTAGTCTGTATTTTTATTATGTTTCATCATGTCTGACGACTGTGAATGAGGCCTCATTGCAAAGCAAGAAAAAGCGCCCAAGAAATAAACCTGAATAATAACGTGCAGTCATAATATGTTCCACTAGGTGTCACTATGATGCTTAGAATAAGCTCGGTCAAACTTTATCCTTTTGTGTTTATTTAATTTAGAATTTAGCCACCGTATAAATGTTATTAAATCCACATAAACGTGAAAATAACTGTGCTTTAAACTTTGAATTAATTGTTGTTATAATTTTGTTGTTACAACTTCCTCTAGCTCGACCCTGAAGAGAATTAATTTGTTAGTTCACTGATATAAAATAATACGGAATTGATTAGTGATAAACATAGAGGGAAAAAATGTATTAGAATGAATTACTCTAAACGAGAATGTTGTTTATGTTGATGGGCAAAATCCATTTGGCAGTTGGATCTGAGTTTTTTTTTCTAACTGTACATGTCATCCTTGAAAAAATGTCACCTAATAATCATATGTTGTGTAATATTAACTTATGTATTTTGATTGCATTATCTTTAATACCACCTACTAAGCATTGCCCTCGTTTTCTCGGCACCCTCCTACGCAAATAGAAATGAACCCAAGAATAAGTGAGTATATATATGTTTTTCAAAACAATTCCAGTTTCAGTTTTAATTTAATCACAATTCAAACTGACTTGTTGCTCGATAAGCTCAGATGCTACAAATCTGACCGGGTGTTAGGAATCTGAATGAAGCGTAGACAATCTAAGACTGCAGCTAGTTCTTTCTCAATGCCAATGTAATCATACCCTTGGCTTTTTTTTCTAATTATGAATCTAATTTTATTTAAAAGTGCAATTAAAATATTTTCCATCTTTAAATGGAAAGTTGATTTGTAGTTAATGTACATAAGTGTTGTTACAATAGCAAGCTTGGAGTTAATGTACCTGAGTGCTATTGCAAAAGTGCTGCTTTTATCATCAAACTATGGGGTAATTCACTTTGCTGAAGCTGAAAGTGAGGTGACATAATTCATCTCCTCTACGTAGCGTAGGCGATGTTAGAATGAGTGCACTGTACCTGCTAGTGACAGCATTGGAACAATGAAGGAAGCGAGGGGGAAGATGTGCATTAACCGCTTGCTCATATCACTGTAGTTGGGTAGTACGTCTCCATGTACAATGTATCTGAAAGAATGAATGAGTTCTGGGCTAATCAACAGCATAAGCGTGTCAGATACATTAGAGGGATTTACCCCGTCAGCAACCTGACCAGCAACACTCAGAATAAAGCATCTGCATTTACTTTGTTTCTAAATCCGCTATTACTGTTATCAACCACCCGGAATGGATTGGCCGATTTCCATATGTACACGCTGAGAATTGTGCGAGATATTTCCACCTGTCTCCGATTCTGCAGAGATTAAGAAAATACAGTGTTTGGGGTACAATGAGGCTGCCTTTGTTACTTTTCCTTCTGATCGCTACCACCGCCCTCCCCCCCGCCCTCATCCCAGTCTCATTTTAAACAATTATACATACATTTTTGGTAGACCCCACCCAATCAAACCTTCAACACATGTGACCAGCCTCCGCGGTAGCTAGAAATTTGACCTTGGTTAAGGAGTCCCACAAGTGGTTTCACAATGGGCCATCCTTTCCACAAATACGTGATGTATGCTGGGCGACCAAGCCCGTTCATACACCTGCTCCCCGCATCACTGTCTGCTTGAGACTCTTGCAATCTTATTCACATCTGATGGACACGCACATCCACTGTCCAGCAGGGGTCACTGAATGACAAGTGAACCCAGGAGTCAACCCACTCTCTGACTGTTCTGCCTTTCGTCTGGTGACAGTGAGGCCATCCCTACCTGAACTGCAGTTTGCAGTTGAGGTTCAACCCCGACGTGACTAGGGCTGACAAACTTAACGGTCCTCCTGTAGGACTCCTGTGCTAAAAGTGGGCAGCAAGTATACAACATGCGAGGCACAGAGAGTGAGCCAGTGACTGCGGCAATCAGCTTATACTGACAGGACTAACAGGAAGACTAATGAAGTAATAAATGTTAACCAATAATTTAAAATAACTAAAAGATGCAGTGTCCCCAATATCTTCTGTTCGCAATTTCTTGCTCGTCCTCCGGAATTATTTATTGAGAGCAAAATCGTCCGGACTATTGATTATTCATATTCTAGGTCTGATGTTAAACAATATTCGTTTGTGCCCAGGACAACTGTTTTTAACAGGGTGGGATTTCAGTGCAAGGTTAATTCCACAGATCACAAAGCCCACTTGCATTTGAAGTCGGGCCTTATCACGAAATAACTGTTGGGACTGAGTGGAGAGAAGATGGAAGATACGATGGTAAAGGTTTATCGTTGCAACAAGTGTCTTTGGAACACGCCGCATCAGAAAGGGAGATAAGACAGTGTGGAGCTGGAGGAACACAGCAGGCAAGGTAGCATTAGAGTAGCAGGAAAGCTGACATTTCGGGTCTGGACTCTTCTTCAGAAATGCTACATCAGAAAGGGAGCTCTGCAGTTTCGACAGAGGTGTGCAGGGTAGACAGAACGTACCGGGTCTTTTTTGGTAACAAGATTAAAGAAGTTTTATTTCCCGGGTCATTAACAGTGACAAAACATTCTGAGCAGACGGACACAACTTTTTACGGCCTTTATCGATTTGGCCCGGCAGAAAATTTGGGCTCTTGCGCCTCAGAATCACAACCGTTAGCTCTGAAAACACCCTGAACTGTCCGGAAGTCAGTGACATTGTACAGTCCCATAAATTGTTGCAAAATAATCTCTCTCCAGAAAGTTCTGGAAATGCTTAGAAGGTCTAACAGCATCTGAGAAACGGAGTTTGTGTTTCAGGTTGATGCTGCAGCCACGCCTGCAGAATGTTTCCAATATTTTAGCTTCCCAGCCTCAGCAGTCTCTGTTGTCGAGTCTGTCCCTTTGGGGTTACAGTGCGATGGACAGTTCTTGGATGGAGACTCTGCTACCTGTCTGTGCCCGCATCACTCTACATTTCAACCACATTATAGTCATTTCAGTGTATGTGGGACAAACTGAGCCTCTATGTGTACTGACTGCGGTGTAATCGGTCCCACTAAATGTGCCGTGTGCCTCATTGCTTGGAGTGTGTCTCATCCTGGGACTGGTGGTGTAGACAGTTCTCAGAGAACACGATGCGCTGTTCCCTAGGATAGGGAGCCTGGGGGAGGGGGAGAAGGGGGGGTGTTGTTTGCATATCTGGAGAGGGTTATGCTAATCAGCCTGGGACTGGAGACTGGAGGCGTATTTACCGCCTGCAGTCGGTACGCGGCAAACTAGACCAGGGTATCAGATCGCTCAGAAACGGCAGGCAGACAGAGGACAGAGAGAGAGAGAGAGTGGACAGACAGGAGCTGAACCCATTCCCCACACACACACACACACACACACACACACACAGCGTGTCAGGTAGCAGCAACAGGTCAGAGCAACCTTTTCATTCATTGAAGCTGGCTGGGCTTAGCAGAGACCCCAGGATCATTCTGCTCACTTAAGCCAGAGAAGGAGGGCTGTGTGTGAAGATTTAAGAATTATTGCTTTGCCCTGGCACTGAGGATATCTCTCACAGTGATTGTGCCTTGCTGAGGGTTTTTGTTTTGTTGTTTTGCGGTGGGACATGCCGAAGATGTCGGCGGAGCGCAGTCCGAAGCGGAGTGGGCTAAAGCAGCAGGTTGAAGGTGTAGGACTGAGCCAGACCAGCCGCTGCTGCTGGAGCCTGGCGAACGCGCTCTGGCTTCTGCTGTCCGCCGCTTCGCTCGCGTTTTGTGTCAGCCTCAGTGTGAAGACATCCCAGCTGGAGGAGAGGATCCTGCACCTGGAGAATGGCAAAGGAGACACTCTGCCTTACCGTAGCCCCAGCTCAGAGGCAGATCGGATGCGGCTGCTCACCCAGAACAGAGTGGAGCAACTTCTGAGCCAGGTAGCGGCTGAAAGTGCCCGCACCGTTATATATGTGTGCGTCTGTGGTGTTTTTGTTTTGGCCCTCTCCCTCCGTGCCCGTCCTCTTAAACTGGGAACGATTTCGATTCGAAACAGCAACATGTGAATGCAAGTTCCGCCAGTCAACTGAGAGAAGCGGGGGCTGCCAGTTTGCCTTCACTTTCTCCCTGTCTGGCTGCAGCAGGGGTAAAGTCAGGCTCTGCCAGGATCGCGTTCAAAACCCAAGCGATTCCCCGAGGAAGATGCTGTACGATGGTGCCACTTTCTATCACTGACATGTCGATACTTGTGTTGTCTCTCCGTAGAGATCCTACGAAGACGCAGGGAAACGCAGAATTGCAAGGGAAGCACCGACTGCATGCAACTGCCCAGCAGGTAGGTGGTCTGTGCTGGTGAGGGGAGACCTGTCCCAGCTCACAGCAATCAGGCTGCATTCTCAATCCCAGTCACTGCTGTCAATGCAAGCGGGACATAAGAGATGTGTTCATGGCAGCGAATTTTAACAGAGACATTAACCTGCTTCTATTCAGTTAATTTAGTAGAGACAAGGATGTGGTGAGGATGAGTTAAACATGTGTCCGCCAATATCGTCACTTGCACCTCTTAAATTTTACTTCCAAAACTTGCAGTGAATATTTATTACAGGGATGATCTCAGGACATAATGGTTATCAATGACAGGGATTTATACCAGGCCGTAATGGTTACTAATAACTGGGCTGATGCTAAGACCCAATAATTATGATTTATGTATGATTTACGATTTATACTCAGACTCAATGATTATTAATAACTGGAATAGTACCAGAGATGATTCTGGGATACAACGGCCCACACCACCTCCCAGCTGAAGATAATGCTGAAAATTATCACACCAACCTCTCCTGAGTCAATTTCCTTAATATCTCCTTCAGATCAACTTTTCATGGCCTTATCTACAGTAAAACCCAATCTTTCCCTTGCTCCAATTTTTCATCCTGGCACAGTCCCTCAACTCTCCTGGTTTTAACAGAAGGGCATGCAATCATTGAATCCAACCTGGTACATAGCTGGTTTTGCCCTTCATCTACAAGTACTCTCAGTCATTGCTCACCTCTGCTAAAACTACTCACTCCTCTAGCAAAGCTAATGGTCTTTAGTTGGTTGCTGCAAGCAGGAGCTGTGTCGTGGCAAAGTTGCTGGGCGGAAATCCGGAAGCGCAGGCTAATGCTGTGTGGCTGTGGCTTAAAATCCCACCAGCAGGTAGTGGAATTGAAATTCAATTAATACATCTGGAATTGACATTAGTCTCAGGAATGCGAACCATGATAATGAATATTAATTGTCAATGAAACCTATGTGCTCCACAAATGTCCACCATCCTTGACTGGTCTGGCCTACATTTGACACCAGGCACACAGCAACATAGTTGACACTCAAGTGCTCTGTGAATTGGCTTAGCAAATCACTCCGTTCCAGAACAATTAGGAATGAGCAACAAATGCACACATTTTAATGGAAGAAAGAAAATCTTTCCTTGAATCTCTTTCCACATCCCATCACCGTCAAAAAGTATAAGGAGACCATAAGGCCATAAAATGTAGGAACAGAACCAGGACATTGAGCCCATGTCTGCTCCTACATTCCCATCGGATCATTACTGATCAGATAATTCTCAACCTACATTCCTGGTTTTCCCCATAACACTTGGTTTCCTTACCGAATAAAAATCTGTGTATCTCAGCCTTGAATATATTTAATTAACCAGCCTTAGCAGCCTTCTGCAGTAAAAAGAATTCCGCAGTTTCACTACCCTCTAAGATATTCTGCTTCATCTCTGTTTTAAATGTGTAGCCCCCTTGTTTTGAAATTATGCCCTCTGGTGCTAGATTGTCTCACAAGGTGAAACAATCTTTCTGCATCTACTTTGTTAAGTCTTCAGAGAATTTTGTATGTTTCAATATGGTTGGCTCTCATTCTTCTAAACTTCAGTTGCTGTAGGCCCAATCTTTTCTCATAAGATGATCCATCCATACTCAGGATCAGCCTAGTGAACCTTCTTTGGACTTCCTCCAACACCAGTAAATCTTTCCTTAGATAAGCAGCCCAAAATTGTTACAGTATTCCAGCCATGATCTGTCAAGTACCTGTATAGTTTTAGCAAGACCTTCTTATTTTTATACTCCATTCTTTTTGTAATAAAGGATAAAAAATAAAAACACTCCACTTATCTTCCCTATTACCTGCTGAAATTGTATGCCAGCTTTTTATGATTTATGCACAAAGGTTCACAAATCCCTCCGCTGAAGCTTACTGCAATATTTCTCTATTTAAGTAATATTCAGCTCCTCTGTTGTTACTGTCCAAGTGCGTAACCTCACATTTTCCCACACTACATTCCACCTGATAAGTTTTTGCCTTTTTGCTTTACCTGTTGATGTTCCAACTATTTTCGTGTCAGCCATAAACACTTTTCTCATCCAGACTTTTTTGATCTTTCGTTAGTTCCTTTCTCTTGTCCACCAAGTTAAACAACACTCAGGAATTCCCTTCTAGTTCTCTATTACCTTTCTTCATCCCCTTCTGAGTTTATCTTGTCCATGCAACCCAGTTCCCACAAAACTGCTGACCATTCAATATCCCTTCCTGGCCCCCATACTAACTGATGATGTAAATGTTTTCCAACCCATCAGGCATTATCTTGCTGTTGCCATCTCCTTCTCAGCCCCCTACAATTCCACTTCCACCAAGCTCTGACTTCCCTTCCCTCTCTGAAGTTGCTGAATGTGTATTTGATGCCTAGATTCCTTCTCATAGCTCAGTGTTTGAACCCCTTCAATCAAGATTCTGTCCTGTTGCAGCAATGAAACAACTGTTCTCAAATGACATTTAATGTGACTGTCACGAACATAACCTTGTCCTTGTCATCCTTGACCTGCCTTTGACATAACCCATCTCTTTCATTTTCAGTTGAATAGGTCTCTCTTAGCTACCCTATTGTAGCCAGAGATTGTCCTGCAATAGTTTGAACCAACCCTGAATCTTGGTCCCTTCAATTCATATCTGCATGTAGTCCCTTGTTGATATCATCTGAATACATCAGCTTCCACATGTACGTAGAAAACACCCAACTCTGCTGAAACATTTTGATTCTGTCCTACTGCATAGACTCTGTCTCAGGCTGATTTTTTTTTGGGATTATTTCCATGCTGCATGGCCAATTTCTTAACTTGCATGAATTCAAACTGATCCAAAACTTTGCTACTGTATCACAACCTGTATCAAGTCTTGCTCAACCAACAGCTCTGTGCTCAATGACCTTTGATCTCGATCCACCGATGTTCAAAATTATAGTTTCTCATCCTTGTGTTCAAATGTCTGTATGACCTTGCCCAGTTTTTATCTCCAAAGCCCTCTTCAATCCTCCAACCTTCCAAGAGCTCCACATTTCTGCAACTCTAACATATTGCATTTTCCCCAGCCTTTTTGCCCTGCCGTCAGCTTTTAGGCACCAAAGCCCTAAAAATTGGAATTCTATCCTTACATTTTCCTGAAGACTGGAATTCTATCTTCCAATATTCAACTTGCCACCTAACTCTTCCATTTTGAAACATTCCTTGTCTGATTACATTCCTGTGAAGCACCATAGGATGTTATACTACGCCAAAGGTGATATATATGTATGTTGTTGCTATAAACCATGTAAACTGGCAAAAAAAAGTTTTAAAAGTGGTCTCGTTAACTTGACACTAAGATTGACATAAAACTCAAACAGTGGACATCTCTATGTATTTTAAAATTAAATGTCTGTCTTTGCACTCAGGACAAGGAGCCTCATTCACCAAAACTACATATTAGACATTTAGGTGCATGCTACATGTGACTTTCTGACCATTCATTTGAATGTCTGGGATATCACATGCAGTGTATGCCTGAATCAATGACTTCTCTGCCAAGAGCAGAAACTTGGACAATTTCCCCTTTGTTGAATTGAATTATAAAAGTCAAAAGCCTCAGGTTAAACCTGCTTTCAAGACTTTTATGCTTTGAGTTTTGTAAAATTCAGTAATGAATAACAAATGATAACAATCATAGTGTATTCTGAAAATAGTTTAAGAAAAGAATATATTTTTACTTAAGAAGTATCCCTACAAACACTCAAATAGAAGCCATTTTAATTTTCGGCTTTATTTTGTTACGTTTGTTTTTATGGGTCATTTCATGATTGTTGTAGAAATTGTTATTTGTTTTTGTTTGTCTTATGCATAACTGAATAGTATCCTAACAAGGCATGTTTTAATATCTCTGTTGCTTTGCTCTGACACTTCTTTCAAGATTACGGTGTATTATCAAGGAAAAATGTTGAAATGCACTAACTGAATAGATCAAATAAATGGCATATATACAGATTAATCAAAGGTATCATGAGGTCATCAGTTCTTCCAAGACGCAAATTTGTCATTTATCAGATAAATTCCAAAAGCACATTATGACCGCAAAACTGTGCAATATGACTGTATCAAAGTGCCGACATCTATCCAGACCGTGGAGCATGTTCAGAAAATTTGAAAACCTATCTGAGCTTGCAAAATTGTTTTGTTTTTGAAGGCATACACAAAAAATGTGTCTTTCTTTTTTTATTTATTGTACTTTTCCCAGTGTGCCATCTGTTGCAGCAATCCCTGGCCTATCTTTTCAACTGTGCTGTGTGGTTCTTGAAAGCTACATTTATTTTTGCAGATTAACCCATGAATTTTCATTTAATTGCATTTGTTTTGATAAGATACAGGAGAAGAATGCCATTTACTATTCAATACTACATTCATAGTGTAACAGTATCATTTCTGAGCTGTAAAACTAATCCATTTTTGTCAAAAAAAAACTGGAAGGTTAAATGAAGTAGTGCAAGATATTTTTGTAAAGAAAATCACGTAACACCAGCTCTCAATTTATATGGTAAAAAATTTGTATGTTTCAAATCAAGTTTAGCCCAGTCAAGTAGAATATTTCATTATTTACACTAAACTCAGCCTCCAGCTTGTTCAAACACCAGGCAATGTCAAATTACGAGTCTGATTTGTGCAGTGCAGCTTTTTTTAAATGATAAGTGAGGAGGAAATAAAATTACAGCATGTACACCAGTCTGATTTAAATCATGTTGTTTCTCAACCAGCCCTAAGCCATTGTCAGGTGGAAGGCATTTTTACTCTGAATTCAGATTTAAGTTAATAAGCATCATCAACTATAAAACAATATGAGGTGTAAATGCACTGGAAAATCAAGTCTTGGAACGTGTTATGGGATAATTCAGACAGTGGCAGACACTTGCTATAGAGATATACTAAGATAGAATAGTACAATAAGAAAGTAGTGAATGATAAGATCAAACGATAATATGTAGATTGTCAACCCTTATACTTCTGACAGTTGGATGTCAATAATTTGTTATTCATCCTGGAACATGGAGTTTTGTCTTTTTTTAAATAATTAACAACAAGGCAATTGGCATATTTAGGGTTCAGTGCTGAAAATGTTGTTAGTGTGAAGCAAGCAATGCGGTATCACCAGGGCATTAAACAATCTGCTTTGAGCCTTATTGCGCCAAGTTTTTACAGACAGGACTAAAACATTAACTGTTAGAGCTGACATTTGTTTGTCAGCAGGGGCAGCTGCTCTTTCAGTACAGATTAGAAATTAGCATTAAAGCAGCTGTCATATTTTTTGATTTATATCGAAATTATAAAGGTAATTATAAAGGTAATCAATTTTGTGGGATTGGATTATGCAAGAAATTATTAATAAATCACTTTCCTTGAATAGGTTGTAATTACTTGCAGAATTAAAGTTGAATCTGTCTTAGTAGCTACCAGTTATGTGGAGCCTCTTTGGAATAGGGAAGCATCTTTAGAAATCGCCTACAGTAATGACTTGTCTGTTGCTGCCTGGTGACTGATGTGTTTCTCAGCAATCAGTACTGCATGCGGTCTGAAAGGTAGATGCTCATTAGGGAACAGTTGTCAATTAAAATATATGTTGTATATTGTCTGAAAACTTTGATGCATCTGTTTAACTAATATGGATAAAATACATTGCACCCATTTTTCTGCTTTACATAGCAATGTCTACGTTCAATAGCTTTAAGTTGAAACAGATGAAGCCCTATATGAAGCATCAAAATAGTGCAGTAATTGATACCATATAGAACTGCATCGAAGTACAAGTTTATAATGTTCTCAATCGTGCACATAAGATTCCAACTTTGGCTAGATGGCATACCCCGTGAATTATTCCTGAATTATTTTTCAAGTCATCTTTTAGTGAGAATGACAAATTCAGAAATATGCTGAAAAATGATTGGTCTTTCATCTATTCAATGATCAAAACAACAGATTGCTGACATCAGTAAAACTGCTGGAATTAGGCAACTGTAACGAACTGACAATAAAGAAGCTGTGACACAAGGATTCCTTAGACCATTTTGACTGCTTACTATAAAATTTGCGGTTAGTCATAGTGACTCTTAGTTCCACTTGAATCTTCAGCTGAAAAACTCTATTTGCCATCTGTTCAATCTACAACTGTGCGATGTAACAAAGTCCTCTGATTTTAAAATGATAAGGTTAGCCCATTATTCCAAGACTGACCCTATGTTCTAATGTTTCAGCCAGTGGAAACATTTTCTCAGCATCCACTTTATCAAATTCCTTACAAATTTTATTAGATAATCCTTCATTTTCTGAACTGCATGGAAGATAAGAAAATCATCTCATCCCAGAAGCCAGTCTAGTCAAATTACAGAATGATGTTATCGTATTCTCCAAATCATACCTTACAACTAATGTCCCATTCCCATCACTGGGTTCAGCCTCTCCCACCAGTAGAGCTAACACTCTAAAGATTACATGCAGTGGTATGAAGTTGGGAGGGAGTACTCCAACTTGAATACTTATCCTATGAAATCTGTCTGCAATTGTCAAAGCTGAGCAAGGAAAACACTGGTAAATTAACACTGATCACAATACCTCGGTGAATGAATCAGCATCCATCCGTACTGAACATCACTAAAATTAGCAACAACCTGCTCACTGAAGCTCAGTTTAGGTTTTGCCAGGACCACTTAGCTCCTGACCTCATTACAACCTTGGTTCAATTGTGGACAAAAAAGCTGAATTCCAGAGGTGAGGTGTGAATGACTGGCCTTGGCATCAAGGCAGCATTCAACTGAGTGTGGCATCAAGAAGCCAAGAATCAATGGAAATCAGTGAAAAACTCTCTGTTGATTGGAGTCATACCTAGCACATAGGGATTGTGGATGGTGGAGGTCAATCATCTCAACTCCTCATCTCCTCAGGAGATCATCAGGGACGTGTCCTAGGCCCAATCATCTTCAGCTGCTTCATCAATGACCTTCCCTCCATCATAAGGACAGGAGTGGGGATGTTCACTGATGATTGAACAGTGTTCATCACTACTAATGGCCCCTCACATACTGACGCAATCTGTGTCCATATACAGCAAGACTTGGACAATACTCAGACTTGGAACAAAAACAAAGTTGCTGGAAAGGCTCAGCAGGTCTGGCAGTATCTGTGAAGTAAAAACAGAGTTAACGTTTCGGATCCGGTGACCCTTCCTCAAAACTTTCCTGAGAGAGGGTCACCGGATCCGAAACGTTAACTCTGTTTTTTCCTTCACAGATGCTGCCAGACCTCTGAGCTTTTCCAGCAACTTTGTTTTTGTTCCTGATTTACAGCATCCGCAGTTCTTTTGTATTTTTTTTAATACTCGGACTTGGTCTGATAAATGGCAAATAACGTTTGTGCAACACAGGTATCGGACTATGACGATCTCAAGCAAGATAGAATCTAACCATCTCTCCTTGATGTTAAATGGCATTGCCATCACTGTACCCACCACTACCAATTTTCTTGGGTTTACCATTGACAAGAATCTGAACTGGACTAGCAATCTAAATACAGGAACAGGTCAGAGGCTGGGAATTCAGTGGCAACCAACATAGCTCCTCTTTCCCAATTTCCTGCTGATCCGAGTTTGGGTTCTGGCAGAGCCATGTGGATTAAAGAACTGAATTCTTGAGGGTTGGTGGTGTTGTAGACCCAACCAACTTCAGCTGCTTCACATTTTCCTTTGATGTTCAATTGGATTATCATCATAGATAATCCATCATCAATATTCTGGAGTTTAGCATCAACCAGAACATTACCTAGATCAGCCATATAGATACTATGGCTGCAAGGTCACACAACTCATTCGACTTCCCTCTATCAGGCAGAAGTCAGGATGTGATGGAATGCTGTATCGTACAGATACAGCTCCAACAACATTCAAGGAGCACAACACCATCTAAGACAAGCCGCCCATTCGACTGGCACCTCACCCACCACTTTCAACATCCATTCTCTCCAGCACAGGTACACTGTAGCTGTAATGTGCACTGTTTATAAAATGCACTGCAGCACCTTCCAAATCTCTACCACCTGAAAGAGAGAAGCAGTAGGTGCAAGGGAACATCACCACCTCCGTGTTTCCTTTCCACATACAGTTCTGTCTTGGAATACGTACTGCTATTCATTCAATATTGCTGCAACAAAGACCTAAAAGTACATTGTAACTGTACTATGGATATATTGACACAATTTGAAATTCAGCAAGGTGGCTCACATGCAGTTCATCAAAGCCCATTAGGGCTGGGCAATAAATACTGGCTTTTATTTCGTCCCATGCACGAATCAGGAATTTTAAAAATATTTTGTATGCGAACTGTCAACTATTTGTACAAACCCAGAGTTAAGAAACAACTATGTTCCTGGGAGGAACTCCTGCTCCTATCTTCTAGGTTTCTATCTAATGAAAGTTTGTGAAAGTCATGCGGCACTAATTCTGTAATATTAACCCTCAGGCTATGTCAACAAAGAGAGTGAAATAGCAAGCAGTGATTAATCAGTTGAGGCACTCAAGAGGGTCTGGATTATTATTTGGATACAAATAAAGTGCAAGGATATGGGGAAAAAGCAGGAGATTGGTGCCAGGTAATGACACTGATTTGAAGAGCCAGTGTAGGCATGATAACCCAGATGACCTCCCTGAGACGACCTGCACCATGAGGCTTACGTGATTCTATGATCCTTATAACACTGCAGACAGTTTTCTCCAAATATTTAAAGCTTAGGAGATTTAACTGCCTTCACAGTCATTTCAAAAACCCTCAACAGTTATTTTGAAAGTTTGAATGCGTTCATGCATTTTTTACAGACATCATGTCTACTTTCAAAATCCCAAAGGATACCTCACTTCCTAAAGGGGTCATGACCCCTCCCAAAGGTGACTCAGGACCATCTCCAAATGGGTTCTTTACGTTTCCAAAAAGGCATCCTACTTTTCCAAAGATCTCCAGCAGCTTTATACCCGCTCCTACCAGGTCTAAAGTGCACAAGTTATGTTTTGAACATCCCTTTAGTGAAGAGCACATCTGACAAAGGCAGTTGCTGTTCTATGTGTTTGTCAGCAAAGCGTGGATGAGCAAATTAATGATGCTGCCTGACCTGCTGTGTTCATCCAGCCCCATGCTTGTTATCTAGCATCCAACACCAGTTCTGCCTCTTAAAATGTTGGGTGTGGGACTTCTGTATTTTTGCTGAGACAGACAGCTCACTGTCTGCATGAACGTTCAGGACCAAGTATCTAGTATAGCCAATTGACCTTTGTGCATCTTTCTTTTGTTTAGCTAAAGTGGCATGATGCACTTTGATTATAGGGGGAGGTAGTAATTGAGGAGCAACGGTCTTATGCCGAGGCACCCAGTCAAAGGTGCTCCTCCATTCTTCATCTGTTTCCCTGTGGCATTAGTTGACAATAGCCCTGTTCTCATAGCAACCAACTACCCGGTGCTGTTTCTTCAAACACTGCAGCCCACAGATCGCTGCATGACTAAAACACCATTGCTGTTAGCACATTAATGGCTGCTGTTATACATAATCGTGCTTTGTTGTTAGGTATTATTTGAACATTAGGCAAGCATTTTTCTTTTCATCTAGGACTGGGCACGTAGCCTCCACCACAAGGAATTAAGAACACCGAAGATAGAATTGATGTCAATGCCTTAAAAACTGGCTTCATTTGGCATCTTGTTAACACAGAAATAGTCTTAAGTTATTGTAAGTTGAAGAACCATTTGCACAGTGGGAGATATGTGCCTATCCTACAAGTCATTGAGTGACCACTATTTTGCAGCTAGTTTGTTTTCAATTATAAGTCATAATGGCTACTGTACTTGAGCAGGGAATATCTTCGTATCTGTGGGTCTATCATGGATATGAAGGTGCATTTATAGGGCTGGGGTGTGAGATTTGGTAGGAAGGGGTTAATAGGGCATAATGTTTAGTTCATCTGTTTAAAAAATGGTCTTGAGTTGACCTACTGTAAAAAAACTGTTCAGGGACAGCAAGTCCTGCCCTTGAGCACTGCCAGCCAATCTGATTGTCAACCAATCCCAGCAATGTCAGAACACAGGAGTGAGAAGTGCTATGACTGGAAGGAGTCCCAAAAAGAAGAACACAGATTCAAACTTAGAGGTGAGTCTGGGGTGCTTTGTCAGGAAGGGATCAGGGACCCAAGGGAGGGGAGAGGAAGAGGGGTATGGGGCCCGGGTTCTGGAGGCCAAGGAGGAGAGGCACAAAGAGGCATGGGGAAAGGATTCTATCCTTGGGCACAAGGCACTCCCTGAAAGGAGGAACACCTGCTTCCTTCCCACTTTATAACCGATGGCCTTCTTCATTCTACTTGTTCCATTCATGCACAATGCTGAAGCAGAGGTGAAAATAAGCTTGTAACTAGCCCATAATTGGTCAGTTAAGAGCTTCAATAGGAGTAGAGGGGCTGGCTGTTACTTAATGAGGACAGCTTGAGGGTGGGTAAGCCACCTGTTATATTTTACCTGCTTCCTCCCCACAACTCCATCCCAACTGCAAACACACACGTGTTGTGGGGAGGCAGTAAAAATCTTCCAATATCTATGCAAATATGCCAGTGTGGTGAAGGGTCCAGGGAACTGTTGTTTGCATACTTTACCCACCTATAGAGCAGGACTTGGCAGCCTTCCTGGGACTATTAAACATTTATTCTTTTGCATGTCCCTTGGGTATTCATGCAGCTTTAATTGTTACTCGACGAGAGTCTCCAAAGACTTTAGCAATTAAGTGTAAATATGTCATGTCTTGATGCAGCCAGAATACAATATCAGTTAGTGAGTGCAAAATACTGCAACTTGGGGTACTGCCTATAATACTTTGGAATGTATGATATCATTTTGCGGCAATGACTAACCAGACCTTTCCCCTTTCTTCAAATTCTCACAAGTCTCCTTTGTTTCGGTACACTGTACTTTACTGTATTGTGCTGGGCTATATATATTAAACTATACTATGTATAGTGTCATGGTATTACTTCGTTATAAGCACTTAGTTGATAAACAGTACTGATCTGTTTCAGATGTGTTAAGACATATATTAAAATGACAGTTGCAAGGTAATGTAAAATAATTGTGAACAGTTGTTGATTAGCAGAGAAAATAACTCACATTCTAATCTACTTTAAACGTTCAATGGATCCTCCAAGAATCTAACTATAATAATGGAAATGAAATAAAGTTCATGATCCCTTGCAATAACAAAAACAGAAGTTGCTAGAAAAGCTCAGCGGGTCTTGCAGCACCTGTGAAGAAAAATCAGAGTTAAAAAACAAGTTATTTTTTTAAACTCATCTCAGAACTGAGTTCTGAGGAAGGGTCACCGGACCTGAAACGTTAGCTCTGATTTTTTTCTTCGCACACGCTGCCAGACCTGCTGAGTTTTTCCAGCAACTTCTGTTTTTGTTCCTGATTTACAGCATTCGCAGTTCTCTTGCGACAAGCCTGACTTAACCTTATCAACACAGCACATCATTTTAATTCTCGCAGCCTGTTGTTGGTGCAACTATTTGGCAAGGTTAAACAATACTATTCATTATTAAAGATTCAAAATGCACAACTGTTGTACCATTTATATGATTCAGCAAAACCCTTATATGGAATCACACCAAAATTGTTCTCTCAATGAAATCCAAATTACAAAAACAGATTAACAATACTGACATAAAAATTCTGTACTTCAATCAAGTTATGGATTGCAATGATGGTCTACACAACAAAATTAGCTCAGTTGGCTGGATGGCTGGTGAGTGATGCCAATGGTGTGGGCTCAATTCCCACACCAGCTGAGATTACCATGGGCAATCTTTTCCAACCACTTCCCTTGCTGGTGGTGTGGTGACCCTCAGGTTAAACCACCACCAGCCATCTCTCCATCTAACAAGAGAGCAGCGCTATGGTCCGTTAGGCTTGTAACAACTTTTTATACAAGTTAGCATTCCTTTATTTTAATGATAAATATAACTTGATCTGATTAGATGCACTCATAAAATAAACCTCTGCTTTTAACTGTAAACTTATTTCTCTTCAGATTACCCTGCTTTGTGCTGGTGAAACACAGGAGTTTCAACTCCATGCTGAGTAGGAGGTTCACTGGTCTAGTTACTGCATGCCATACAGCTAGTAAAGTTCCAGATCTAATAAAGTGAACTGTGAAATGTGAAATATACATTATTTATGATTAAATTGATGAAATTTTGGCCTATTGTATAGCTAAACCATTTTTTTAACAGGGAAGTTAAATAATTAGTAATGACAGTTAAGACTAATAGACAAATAGTTAAATAGGAAAAGTAATCGAAGCAACAAAAATGGTAGCACTTGGAAATATCTTTAATAAGCATTGCTGTTCAACGTGTTATCATGTTACAAGCCGATTTTGTATGGACACTATAAGAAAGAAAATGGTTGATTTACTTATTCAGTTCAACAAAGTGTTGTACTGATGTACTGGAAATAAATAGTAAATTTGAAAATGTTTTGTTGGTACAGTGCTAGCAAATGGGTGTGTCTGCATGATTTATATTTCCTGTGTGACCAGTCTTCCTGTTTGTCCCAGACTGTTCTTAAAATGGGGAAGATTTAAAATATGTCAAGTCCCATGTGGAAACCAAGCAACAAGTTATAATTTAAGGACATTATTATGTTCTGTCACTGAGCCAGATGCCAATTGTCTGCACTGCTG
Source organism: Ginglymostoma cirratum (assembly GCA_024137785.1). Classification (NCBI taxonomy): domain Eukaryota; kingdom Metazoa; phylum Chordata; class Chondrichthyes; order Orectolobiformes; family Ginglymostomatidae; genus Ginglymostoma; species Ginglymostoma cirratum. The sequence goes on along the minus strand of JAHRHZ010000049.1, from coordinate 2,547,436 downwards.
CAGTAAAGTTTAGGATAATTGCAATAATGAGCTCTTTCATTAATATTAAAGAAGCACCATCCTCTTGGAGCCTAGCATGGAACTTTGATGTGAAATTAAAACATAATTCTTCTCACGTTCTAAGCCAAAAGAAATTGTAAGGTAAATGCTTTTGCCTGAAGATAAGTGACTTTGTTAAAAGAAAGGGTATATTAATGCGATAAATTTTTCTTCTTGCTTCTGAATCAAAATTTATAAGGAAAAATTCAGCATTCAGATAGCACTTCACTCTCTGCAGCACTCTCAATCTCTACTCATCAACCTCACTCCCCACTGAAAGCCCTGTCCAAGAACAAACAAAATGTGGCACTACACTTTCGTGAGGTCTTCCTAGATGTTCTCCTGTAGACTGTCCAGGAGAGAAGAGAAGTTTTGTCCCCCATTGGTGACAACAGGAGCCTATCTCAACTGATGAAGGCAGCCTGGTCAGGCATGACTGAGGGGGTCAATATTCAGGAGTGGCTCAATAGAACCTGGTTTCAGTGCCATGAGACAATGAGTAATTTGTTACATTCTGCCAGGGGTTGTCCCATGGTATATTCAACGCTTCAGGCTTCTATGTATGTAAGTTAGCATTGTTATATTGTTCGGGTGCTATCACACAGGATCTGCAACTCCGCCAGCTACAACTTGGCTGACCTGCAGTTTTAACGAAAATTTATTAGCAAACACAGAAAAACAATTGCTCCTTTAAAACCTTCTGCCTCACAAAAACTGACTGACTCATTTTCCCAGAGATAAAAGGTACTGCAGATGCTGGAGAATCCGAGATAACAAGCATGGGGGCTAGATGAACACAGCAGGTCAAGCAGCATCATAGGAGCAGGAAAACTTGAC